>SKCR01036369.1:0-214170 GCA_019454045.1 Zanthoxylum bungeanum | reverse complement strand
TCAACAAGAGCCCATTGGCTCCACCTTTATCAAACTGAGTAGATGTTCGTAGACCCGGCCACGGTTCCGGTTCGGAACCGAAACCGAACCGGAATTGGACCGGTTGGAACCGTAGGGTTCCAACAGGAACCCTACGGCCCCCAACGGCTAGTAGCCGTTGGGGGATGCAGGGAGCCGTTTGGCTCCCTGCCAAAAAAAAATAATTAAAAAAAATATATTTTTATTATATAAAATAAAAATTACTAATGTACCCCTAATAACGGTAATAAAATGGTTATATTTAGGGGCATTTTTTGTATCAAAAAAATTCTAAAATTCTATAAATAGGATTCATTTTTCATAATTTCATCACACCAAATTCTCAACTCTCTCATTTTCTATAATTCTCTTATTCTCAATCTTACTTCAATACAATTCTCTTATATTCTTATTCTCAATCTCAATTTATTTAGTTGTTAATTTGTTATCATTCGCATCGCAATTATTCAATTTTCTTATTTTTCTTCCTAATTTCTCAAAAAAAAAATGGCAAGCTCATCCGAGAACATAATGTCAAATATGCCAACCCAAGAGAGCGGCCCTAGTGTCAGTGCACAATCACGGAGAAGAGAAGTTAAGGCTCGGTCCTCCGATATTTTCAAAATTCATTTTACTTTGGAACGCCTAGAAGATGGTTCACAACGAGCAATTTGCAACTATTGTGGGGTAATCTATAAATTTTCTGGTGGATACGGCAATATGATCAAGCACATGGAGAAACATCATCCGGTTGAATTTGGCATTGATACGACGCAGACTCAAATGGCCAGGTACGCATCATCTAGTAGAGGTACGGGTAGTGTAGATTTATTTAAATATTCTGATGCAAGAAATAGAGAAGAATTTGCGAAATTAACTTGTATGACACATCATTCTTTAAGCTTTGGTGAAAAACTTCATTTTACTAATTACGTGCATAATGCTTTAAACCCTGCTGCATGTAGAATGACTCGAAACACAACAAAACGTCATATTTTCAAATTATATAAAGATGGTAAAATTATTTTAAATGAAATATTTAAAGAGATGAAAGGTCGTATTTCTATATGTTCTGATATTTGGAGTGACTATTGGCAAACACACTCATACATGGGTGTAACTTGTCATTGGATTGATGCATCATTTACCATGCAAAAATGACTTATTGCATTTAGAGTTTTTGATGACCAACATACTGCACATAATATTTATAGAATGATGAAGGTAATTTTTGATGAATATGGTTTAGGAGAAAAAATTTTAACAATTGTATTTGATAATGTATCTGCAAATACTGCATCCATCAATGATTTAAAAGAAATATGTCAACCAAATTTAGGGGGTCGATTTTTTCATATTCGTTGTACATGTCATGTCCTAAACTTATGTGTGTAAGACGGTCTAAAATTATTATCTCATTTCCTTGATCCAATTAAAATGGCACTTAACTGTATTTGGTCATATTCTCAAGTTAGGAGAGAATGGACCAAGTTTTGTAAAATAAATGGTATTAAACCGATTAAATTTTCTAGAGATGTTCCAACACGTTTGAATTCTACTTATTTTCTTTTATGTCAAGCATTTCAATACAAAGATGCATTATGTAGTTTTTTTTTCTCAACATGTTCAAAATATCACACTATATCCTAGTCAATGGGATATTTGTGAAATTTTTTTAGATATTTTAAGAGTATTTAATGATGCTACTTTAGTTTTTAGCGGTTTTTATTATCCTACAACACATTTATTTCTTCTTGAGAGTTTGAATATTGTTGGCACTCTCGATGAGCATGTTGACAGTGACGACCCTAATGATCTTGTTTTGCTCGAAGCCATTACTGTTATGAAGGTAAAATGGTTACATTATTTTAGAGAAATTCCTTTACTTTATCTTATTGCTGCTGTTTTTTATCCTAGATTTAAATTAGAAGGTTTGAATGGTGGTTTACAAGCTTACTATGGTTATTTAGGAATATTAGATGACATTGATATTACGAGCATAATGACGAAATTAAGAAGTGATTTAATTATTTTATTTAATGATTATATTGTAAGATATAACTTAGGAACATTAGGTCAATCTAGTAGTAGCGAACCGGTAATTCAAACAAGACTTAGCGCAGGGGATCGTTGGTTATTGCAATGAAATAAAAAATCTAGGGATACGACAACTAATAATCCTGAATTAGATAATTATTTATCTACAAATTTTGAGTTTTCTAATGAAAGTTTATGCAGTAAAAATTTTAAAATCCTTGAATGGTGGAACCGGCATCAAAATATATATCCTGTTTTATCTATTATTGCTTAAGAGATCTTGACAGCACCTATTTCCACCGTTGCGGTTGAGCAAGCCTTCAGCTTGGGAGGTAATATATTGGAAGCTAGGCGATCTTCATTACATCCAAGCACTCTAGAAGCAACAGCTTGTGTGGATGATTGGACTCGAGCTGATCTGAGACAACAAGAAGATGCCCCCGATGATTTTGAAGATTTGTTCGATAATGCTTCTGCAACAAGTGCAAGCGGAACCGGAGCCGAAAGATCAACTGATAATGATGATTGATAATTGTAAAATTATAATTTACAAAGGGGATATGTCTTAAACTTGTAATGGAACTACGTGAGCTTTGATTCCTCTCACCCTTGAAGGATACGTAGGCAACTTAAATTTTTAAAAATTTAAGCTCAAGCTCTTCAATGTAATAAATTTTTTTTATTTATAAATTTAATCTCATTTTTTTTAATTAATAATTTTTTTTATTTAAGCTTTGATTCCTCTCATTTTTTTATTTTAATTAATTAAAAAAAAACAGAACCGAACCGAACCGGAACCGAACCGGTTCGGTTTTAGGTTCCGGTTCCACACTCGTGGAATCGGAAACCGGCCGGTTCGGTTCGATTCCGGTCTAGATGTTCGATGGTAGAGGGGATCAACTGCAAATGCAGCATCAAATTTCTTCACATTAAGACCCTCGAAAGATGATTCCAGTATTGATAAAGCACATTGTATGCCTCTGAATGCACTAAATCGACTCTTAAAGAGTAAATCTTAACTTCTGCTTCGAGAGTGTAACTTGCTTTTTGGAAATTGGTCTCCACATCATTCTCTTCAGCAACCTTGATTTGAGAATGCACGGAAGTTATGGAACAGAAGATTGTGGCACAACACGTGGAGATGCAGAAGCTTGCGACGGAGAATCAAAGGCTTGCTACTACCCATGGAGCATTGAAGACAAGACCTCGCTGCTTTACAGCATGAGTTGAAGATAATTGCATGGCCAACAATGTAACAAGAAGAAAATCACGGGCGTATTCACAGACCCAGTTGGCAGAATCCACCTGAACCTTCTGAAAAACCAGACGCAGTTGAGAGATTACTTCAAGTTGACGGATTTTTTAAGGAAGTCGACGACGAGGGCTTACAATGGAGCATCTCCTTATTATTCTCTGTTTTCATCTGCTTTTTCAGCATCCTCTGCCAAAACGCCTCGTTTTTGGAGACTTTTGCATATTCAAAACCTTATGATTTGGTGAGAACATCAAGGATGGCTGGATACAAGATGTTAATTTTAGATCCCACACTGCACTTTTGGTTTAAATTCATGTCAAAATTGTTTCCGAAGCAAGATCCGATTGCTACATTGAAGAAGATGGCTATGAGGCGGACAATTTATGGACCTGTTAGGACAGTCGTGTTCTTATCGGTGAATGCAAGTTTACAAGCACGCAGAACAAACAAGATACAGGCTCAGGGCTGGATTTCGTTCCGCCGAGACCACTTGATAATTCGGCTCGGGGTCGGATTACGTCCCACCGAGTCATGCACATTGGTCTGGGAACGGGACATTCCCCCAGAGCCAAGTACCTCTTTCAGCTCGGGGTCGGGTTACATCCCACCGAGTCATGCTCATTGGTCTGGGGACGGGACATTCCCCCAGAACCAAGTGTCTCTTTCAGCTCGGGGTCCTCAGAATATTCGGGGACATACTCGACGCAATAGGATCCGTGAGAAGCATAACACGGGGATGGATGATACCCATGTGGCGTTAGCTTGCTCCAGTGTTACCGAACATAAGGAGGAATGTGCCCTTAATGTTTCGAACACTCTCTGATCCTCACTTACCTGATGTAATGGATCCGTGAGAAAGCATAGCACGGGGAGAGACGATGTCCCCGTGACAATTGCTTGCTCCAGTGACACCGGACCTAAGGAGGAATGTGCCCTTAGCATCCCGGAAACTTTTAGATCCATTCATCATTTGGATCCAAGAGAGGCGCAGCACGGGGAGGCGTTGTGCCCCCGTGGCGTGTGCCTGCTCCAGCGTTGTAAGGAGGAGCCCTCGCACAATACTCAGGCTCCACAGTGACCTGGCGTACAGAGGATGTGCCATTACCATTTTAAACGCTCTTTGATCCAAATCCTGGTTCGTCGGGACACTGAATTGAAAGATTCAGAATTGTGTTTTGGAGACCTCGGACGGGACACTGTTCTAAGGTATCTGTGCTGTTGTTTACACTTTTTTGATTTTATTTTCCAAAGTTTTGTTTTTATTTTTTCGTCGGTCTGACAAGGGGACGCCCAAGTCAGATTCGATAGGGCTTCAAAGGTGGATACACTTCCCATCTGAATAAGTCTCAAGGATTAACCAGTGCTCGGGGCTGGATTCGTTCTGCCGAGGCCACTTGATTATTCGGCTCGGGGCTGGATTTCGTTCCGCCGAGGCCACTTGATTATTCGGCTCGGGGCTGGATTTCGTTCCGCCGAGGCCACTTAGTTATTTGACTCGGGGTCGGGTTACGTCCCACCGAGTCTACCTCTTTGGACTGGGGACGTAACATTCCCCCAGGTCCAAGTGTCTTTCTCAGCTCGGGGTCGGGGTACGTCCCACCGAGTCAGCCCTTCGGACTGGGGACATAACATTCCCCCAGGTCCAAGTACCTTTTTCAGCTCGGGGTCGGGGTACATCCCACCGAGTCAGCCCTTCGAACTGGGGACGTAACATTCCCCCCAGGTCCAAGTGCCTCTCTTCATTCGGAGCCGGGTTACGTCCCACCGAATCAGCCCTTCGGACTGGAGACGTAACATTCCCCCAGGTCCGAGCATCTCTCACGGCTCGAGACATGATCACATGCCATCGAGCACATCATCGTTAGCTCAGAGGCAAATTTTTCTCCTCACAATCGAGATTGGATCAGTCAGGGGTCAGGACCTCTAAATCTCTGGTACAGATATTACAGAGGATGAGTAGTTTTTAGTTTGGACAACAAGAGGAACTTCATCTCCTGATGGAACGACCCAAGTAAGCAATTTGCTTTGAGGAGGAGAATTGTTCTAAATAGGGTCAGCATCTCCAATAACCGAGGATATGAAGATAAAAACAGAAGACTTAGTTGATGGCGAAAGCAATTTCTCTGTGATTTCTGGAGCGACCACCAGCAAGGCAATCAGCACACCATCTTTATATAGTTCCCGACACCAACTTGCATACTCGTTGGAACCGAGAACTAGGGGACATATGTTGATGGTGTTTTCAGGCACTATGTTATTTAAGCAGTACGACATGGGTAAAAAAGGTAATTCATTTCTCAGTCAAGATTATTAATGCCGACCCGACCACTAAAGAGTCAACAGTAAGGGGTCGAGAACTTTACGGTTAGTGACCGAGCACTTGAGTTCAAGATGACCTGGCAATTATCCGGTCGACGGCAGCATTCTCAGTACAAAAGACTATTATGACCGACCACATGAAGACCGACCTCGTGAAAACCGAGCATAGGGCAAGACATGTTCGGTAAGATAAGGCATTCTATCCATACAAGATAAGATAATAAGTTATCCTATTTTCATAAAGAGAACTGATGAGTCAGTATCCTAAAAGGATAAAAGAAGTGAAGGCAGTTTTAAAAGTAGGAATCCTGATAGAAAAGGAAATCATCTCCAACTGGGAATTCTTGTACAAATAGGAGTCTGATTTCTTCACCATTATAAATAGGAGGGTAGAGTGAGTGTAGAGGGAATGAGAATCAAGATCAGAATCATTATTGTGAGACTTGTAAACAAAAGAGAGATAAGAGAAACATATCTCAGCAATAAAAGAATTATTCAGTTTGTGCCCGTGGACGTAGGTAGGATCTGATCCGCCGAACCACATTAAATCTCTTTGTCGATTGGTGTATTTATCTGTCTTTTGCTAAATTTGCTTTTGGTTCTCCCATAACCGAACAAATTCACTATTGATGGAGGATTTTCTCGGGAGTAATATTCTTATATTGCCCTGAGACCAAAATCAGCCGTCAACAAAGTTCAATAAAAATTACTTCTCTCTTTATGATTTCTGTCCATGTCAATTTAATTCGTAATTTCCGATATTGGTTGAGATATGCTCAAATAGAATTCCAAAATAACTTTTTGTTAAAAAAAAAAGCCCAGTTTACCAGTAATCTGGATCTCTTAATCTGCTCCAACAGAACTTGTTCCTGCAGCATTAAAGATACAATTAGGCCTGTAATCAACTTTGAAAGAAGCATAAAAATACATATTAATCGATCGATGTGTTATTACCTTCTTCTCCATGACAGATAATATGCCTTCACTTAATTGATGATCCAGTTGTTGCAGCTCTTTGAAGCTCAACCCATCCAGTTCTTTTCCATTCATTTGCCTGTAATGTAATTAATAAATCATATTAAGACCAAAAAAAATTGAAATTAAAGGAAAATTATCATTTGTCCACCCAAGTTAATTAAAGTCCAAAAATACCCCTGATTTTGTAAATTTTCACTTGTCCACCCAAGTTATTAAAAAAAGTCATTTACACCAAAAATTACTAGTTTTTTGGGTGTAAAATTTCCTTCTTCATAATAAATTTTCGCCTTTTCGGGTGTAAAATATCATCTATAATAAAATATCCCTTTTTATAACGTGGAGTGAGAAAATGAAAAGTTTTAAAAACCAAGAGTATTTTCGGATTTTATCTTAATTTTAGATGGAAGAATAATAAATTAATTCTTAAAAAAATTAACTTATAATTTATGAAAAATTATCATTTGTCTATTCAAAAGTTAAAGTTAAAATCCGAAAATATAAAATGACGTTTTACAGCCAAAAATTAATAATATCAGACATTTTATACCTAAAATTACTTGTGAAAAAGTTCATTTTACACCCAAAAACACTAATTATTAAATTTGAGTATAAAAATATTAATTTTTTAATAACCTAGATGGACAAAAGATGAAAATTTTCAAAAACTTAATATATTTTCAAACTTTAACTTATCCGAAAGGAACAGTCTTATTAAAGTGTTAATAAAAGATTAAGATCCCTTGTCTTAAACCAAAAGGAACAGTCTTATTAAAGTGTTAATAAAAGATTAAGATCCCCTCTTCTAGAGCCAAACATAAAAGTTATGTGCTAAATGTGCTTGTGCATGATGAAAGTATAAGATACAAAGACATCAAGACGCACCAAAAGAAAAGACCTAATTCATATAAGATATGAATAATTATATAATCCCCAAGATTGAATATTAAGCATTTACCTTCCAACACAATCAAATAGTCTACTGAATATATTTTGGTAATTCCAAAACTCATTAGGTGAGGGACCCTTATATGTTTAAGTACTATTTGACTTGTTCGTATATGTAGCCTAATGATTGCAAACCCAAAACCCATTAGGTGAGGGCCAATCACATGTGTTACGTGACGAAAGGTGTTGGGCCTAGCTTAACTAGTGAATATGTCAAAACCCATTAGGTGAGACATTGTTCGCTAGAGGTGGAAATGTCGAGCCTTGTATAAAGATACAAACAAAAGGAAGTTTGACTCATTGCAAATGAAGTGTCAAAACCCATTAGGTGAGGCATGACATTAACAATGAGAACTCGACGTCCCACTAGAAATATATCCAACCATATTTCCGTTTTCCGCATAAGGGGAGTGTGGAATTCGAATAAAATTAGTGGGAGCAACATTATTTAAAAGACCTTAAATTTTGTTTAATTACTTATTACAAATTAGTAACAAACTCGTGTTTTCAACAGAGTACGTGATACAAAGAACCAATAAAAACAATACTTGACAGAATCAAAAATCATACAAAGATAACTCACTGGCCCCGATTTTCAAATGAGTGCTTCTATTCAAGAAGAAAGGACATTGGAAGAGGAATTGTCCTCAGTACCTTGCGCGCTTGAAAAAGCAAAAGGAAGGTACGTCCTCGTTCTTTGTTATTGAAATGGATCTTGGAATAAGTTCCATATCTCATTCATGGATTTTAGATTCTGCTGCGACATTACATATTTGTATGTCTCTGCAGATTCTAAAGAGTAAGAGGTTACTTAAGGAAGAAGAAGTGGTCCTGAAAGTTGGGAATGGAGAACTTGTCTCTGCAACCAACGTAGGGGCTTGTCAACTTCCTATGCCATCAAGACATTTAATTTTATTAGATAAAGTCTTACATTTTCCTAGTGCAATAAGGAACATTGTTTCCATTCCAGTATTGACAAAATGTAATTATGAATTTCATTTTATCAATGAGAAATGCAATATTTATTATCTGAATAAATTTATTGGTGTTGCACTACAAGAAAATGGATTGTATGTCTTGCAAATGAATGAGAACCATAACAAAGAATTAAATTTAATAACAACAAAAAAACCAAGAGATAATCCTAATTCAAGATTCATTTGGCACTTAAGATTAGGTCATATTGGAGAAAAAAGAATTGCACAATTGGAGAAGGAAGGCTTACTTCCTTCATTAGGTTTAGAACCTTATCCAACTTGCGAATCATGTCTCAAAAGAAAAATGACCAAATCACCTTTTGTAGGACAAAACGAAAGAGCCAAAGAAACCTTGGAACTCATACATACTGATGTAAGTGGCCCACTTAGTATAGTGGCCAAAGGTGGTTTTCAATACTTCGTTACTTTCACTGATGATTGTTCAAGATTTGGGTATTTGTACCTAATGAAACATAAGTCAGAAACTTTTGAAAAGTTTAAAGAGTATAAGAATGAAGTAGAAAACCAATTAGGAAAAAGTATTAAATTTCATTGATTTGTCGACGTTTCAATTCAATATTTTTTCATTTGTATTCTAACTTTTTATCAATGTCCAAAATGATATTTTACCTACACAATAAATATAAATAACACATTAATTTAATTATTGATTTATAAACATGTTAATGAAAAGGATTAATGAAACTAAGTGTAAAATGATTGAATTTTCATTTTCTAAAATGTATACTTTGAAGTATTCATCACACCACAACCAGCTTGTTACTAGTACATAGTAATTCAAGCGAAAAAAATAACGATAAATTTCTATCCAAGTTAATAATTGTTTTATTTCATTCTAAATTATCAAATAAGCAAATTCTCCTAAGTTTTTTTTACTATTTTTCCATACACACATAAGATAAGTATTAATCAATTCATTGAATCTAGAAAGTTCACAGGTCTCGTTGAAAAGAGAATAATATTTTTGTCCTAGAGTTATTAGAGTTCATACTTTTTTGGCAATGGTAATTTATTTATATGCATATATATTTTTTTTAAATACATCATCGATCCATGTAAAGAGCTTTAGGTCAATTACTCCCAAACAAGTTGGCTTTTGGGCACTAGGTGTTAAGAAACTTCTACGGACTTAATTACTCAAATCTCATATGTCAAAAATAAAGTGTTCGATTTCTTTAAGCTTTCTTTTTAACACATATAGCGAGCTTTGGGCTAGTGACTCCCAAGCCAGTTGACCTTAGGGCACTAAGTGTTAAAACACCCGTACAGGCTTAATTACTCGAGGTAGAGAGGTTACCAAATCGAACTTATTTAAAACCAACTCAAGCTCTACCATTTTACGTGAACAATCACTGCTTGTTGAGGTAAGATGTCTGGTTACTAAGTAAAAGCTTATTTTTTTCTTTTTTTAAACTTAATTTCTATCGTTTTACGTGAACAGTCACTACTTACTGAGGCAAGATGTCTGGTTACTAAAAGAAAATTACTAAAATTTGGTGACCGAAAAAATCTGTGAAATTTCTAAAAAAATCTTATAAGTTGAGTCAAAAAAGAAAATTGCTTGTGAGTTCTCTATCAACACTTATTAACACATTTGAATTGCGGAATAGTGTATAATAATAGTATTTCAAATCCTAAGGAGTGAATACAGAAGCAGTATTTTTTGCATTGCTTGGCTACATTTGAAATGAAATTATTAATATATTAGGAGGATATATAAAAGGTAAAAATACTAACATATTCTTATTCTAATATATCATTTGAATATTGGGTTAAGTCTTAATGAAAAGATTTGGAAATATGTTTGAACAGATAATGGAGTAGCTATTCTTTTGATATTATAAAGGAATTATAATTCCTTCTCATGTGGTAGTAATAATTTCGTGAAATAACTGTGAAATAACTATCCTGAAACCAAACAAAGTAGCAAATTCGTTAATAATAAGAAATCATTTTGCAACTTTCAGAATCAGAAACAAGATCATTACAAATAATACTTTAAATAATTTAATGCCTTTTTTTTGGCCCAGTTATATATTAACGCTTTAAATAAGATATAAAATCGATACGATTTTATATTCATTAATTTGTTGGTTGTATGTACAAACACATATTCCATTATTTTTTACATTAAAAAACAAAAAGAAAAAAATGTGATCCATATAACAATCACCACCATCGTCATTCACGACCACAGCTATAACAATGACGACCACCACCACCACCACAATAATAATGAAGACCACCACCATGACACAACCACACCACCACCATGATGACCGTTGCCACTATCTCTACCGCCACCACAATTACACAATGACCACCACCACCACACCACTCCACAAATCTCCTTCACATGGTGCCTCAAATGTCCTAAAACGATGCCTACATGTCATTACATTATTCCAATGACATTTTAACAGAATAAAAAGGAGAGAAATTTAACTGTATTGGTTTTGATTTTGTCAGTTTCAGTTTCTTGCTATTGAAAATTTTCAGGGCACTGGAGTAATGGCATAAATTTCATTGATTTGTCGACGTTTCAATTCAATATTTTTTCATTTGTATTCTAACTTTTTATCAATGTCCAAAATGATATTTTACCTACACAATAAATATAAATAACACATTAATTTAATTATTGATTTATAAACATGTTAATGAAAATGATTAATGAAACTAAGTGTAAAATGATTGAATTTTCATTTTCTAAAATGTATACTTTGAAGTATTCATCACACCACAACCAGCTTGTTACTAGTACATAGTAATTCAAGCAAAAAAAATAACGATAAATTTCTATCCAAGTTAATAATTGTTTTATTTCATTATAAATTATCAAATAAGCAAATTCTCCTAAGTTTTTTTACTATTTTTCCATACACACATAAGATAAGTATTAATCAATTCATTGAATCTAGAAAGTTCACAGGTCTCTTTGAAAAGAGAATAATATTTTTGTCCTAGAGTTATATCAGAGTTCATACTTTTTTGGCAATGGTAATTTATTTATATGCATATATATTTTTTTAAATACATCATCGATCCATGTAAAGAGCTTTAGGTCAGTTACTCCCAAACCAGTTGGCTTTTGGGCACTAGGTGTTAAGACACCCCTACAGACTTAATTACTCAAATCTCATATGTCAAAAATAAAGTGTTCGATTTCTTTAAGCTTTCTTTTTAACACATATAGCGAGCTTTGGGCTAGTGACTCCCAATCCAGTTGACCTTAGGGCACTAAGTGTTAAAACACCCGTACATGCATAATTACTCGAGTTAGAGAGGTTACCAAATCGAACTTATTTAAAACCAACTCAAGCTCTACCATTTTACGCGAACAATCACTGCTTGTTGAGGTATGATGTCTGGTTACTAAGTAAAAGATTATTTTTTTCTTTTTTTAAACTTAATTTCTATCGTTTTACGTGAACAGTCACTACTTACTGAGGCAAGATGTCTGGTTACTAAAAGAAAATTACTAAAATTTGGTGACCGAAAAAATCTGTGAAATTTCTAAAAAAATCTTATAAGTTGAGTCATAAAAGAAAATTGCTTGTGAGTTCTCTATCAACACTTATTAACACATTTGAATTGCGGAATAGTGTATAATAATAGTATTTCAAATCCTAAGGAGTGAATACAGAAGCATTATTTTTTGCATTGCTTGGCTACATTTGAAATGAAATTAGGAGGATATATATTAGGAGGATATATAAAAGGTAAAAATACTAACATATTCTTATTCTAATATATCATTTGAATATTGGGTTAAGTCTTAATGAAAAGATTTGGAAATATGTTTGAACAAATAATGGAGTAGCTATTCTTTTGATATTATAAAGGAATTATAATTCCTTCTCATGTGGTAGTAATAATTTCATGAAATAACTGTGAAATAACTATCCTGAAACCAAACAAAGTAGCAAATTCGTTAATAATAAGAAATCTTTTTGCAACTTTCAGAATCAGAAACAAGATCATTACAAATAATACTTTAAATAATTTAATGCCTTTTTTTTTTGCCCAGTTATATATTAACGCTTTAAATAAGATATAAAATCGATACGATTTTATATTCAATTAATTTGTTGGTTGTATGTACAAACACATATTCCATTATTTTTTACATTAAAAAACAAAAATAAAAAAATGTGATCCATATAACAATCACCACCACCATCATTCACGACCACAGCTATAACAATGACGACGACCACCACCACCGCAATAATAATGAAGACCACCACCATGAACACAACCACACCACCACCATGATGACTGTTGCCACTATCGCTACCGCCACCACAATTACACAATGACCACCACCACCACACCACTCCACAAATCTCCTTCACATGGTGCCTCAAATGTCCTAAAACGATGCCTACATGTCATTACATTATTCCAATGACATTTTAACAGAATAAAAAGGAGAGAAATTTAACTGTATTGGTTTTGATTTTGTTAGTTTCAGTTTCTTGGTATTGAAAATTTTCAGGGCACTGGAGCAATGGCATAAATTTCATTGATTTGTCGACGTTTCAATTCAATATTTTTTCATTTGTATTCTAACTTTTTATCAATGTCCAAAATGATATTTTACCTACACAATAAATATAAATAACACTTTAATTTAATTATTGATTTATAAACATGTTAATGAAAAAGGATTAATGAAACTAAGTGTAAAATGATTGAATTTTCATTTTCTAAAATATATACTTTGAAGTATTCATCACACCACAACAAGCTTGTTACTAGTACATAGTAATTCAAGCGAAAAAATAGCGATAAATTTCTATCCAAGTTAATAATTGTTTTATTTCATTCTAAATTATCAAATAAGCAAATTCTCCTAAGTTTTTTTTTTACTATTTTTCCATACACACATAAGATAAGTATTAATCAATTCATTGAATCTAGAAAGTTCACAGGTCTCATTGAAAAGAGAATAATATTTTTGTCCTAGAGTTATATCAGAGTTCATACTTTTTTGACAATGGTAATTTATTTATATGCATATATATTTTTTTAAATACATCATCGATCCATGTAAAGAGCTTTAGGTCAGTTACTCCCAAACCAGTTGGATTTTGGGTACTAGGTCTTAAGACACCCTACGGACTTAATTACTCAAATCTCAGATGTCAAAAATAAAGTGTTCGATTTCTTTAAGCTTTCTTTTTAACACATATAGCGAGCTTTGGGCTAGTGACTCCCAATCCAGTTGACCTTAGGGCACTAAGTGTTAAAACACCCGTACATGCTTAATTACTCGAGATAGAGAGATTACCAAATCGAACTTATTTAAAACCAACTCAAGCTCTACCATTTTACGCGAACAATCACTGCTTGTTGAGGTAGGATGTCTGGTTACTAAGTAAAAGCTTTTTTTTTTTTCTTTTTTTAAACTTAATTTCTATCATTTTACGTGAATAGCCACTACTTACTGAGGCAAGATGTCTGGTTACTAAAAGAAAATTACTAAAATTTGGTGACCGAAAAAATCTGTGAAATTTCTAAAAAAATCTTATAAGTTGAGTCATAAAAGAAAATTGCTTGTGAGTTCTCTATCAACACTTATTAACACATTTGAATTGCGGAATAGTGTATAATAATAGTATTTCAAATCCTAAGGAGTGAATACAGAAGCAGTATTTTTTGCATTGCTTGGCTACGTTTGAAATGAAATTATTAATATATTAGGAGGATATATAAAAGGTAAAAATACTAACATATTCTTATTCTAATATATCATTTGAATATTGGGTTAAGTCTTAATGAAAAGATTTGGAAATATGTTTGAACAGATAATGGAGTAGCTATTCTTTTGATATTATAAAGGAATTATAATTCCTTCTCATGTGGTAGTAATAATTTCGTGAAATAACTGTGAAATAACTATCCTGAAACCAAACAAAGTAGCAAATTCGTTAATAATAAGAAATCATTTTGCAACTTTCAGAATCAGAAACAAGATCATTACAAATAATACTTTATATTAACGCTTTAAATAAGATATAAAATCGATACGATTTTATATTCCATTAATTTGTTGGTTGTATGTACAAACACATATTCCATTATTTTTTACATTAAAAAACAAAAAGAAAAAAATGTGATCCATATAACAATCACCACCACCGTCATTCACGACCACAGCTATAACAATGACGACCACCACCACCACCACAATAATAATGAAGACCACCACCATGAACACAACCACACCACCACCATGATGACTGTTGCCACTATCGCTACTACCACCACAATTACACAATGACCACCATGTTGGAATTCTCTAAGGTCCCAATGATCAATTATCAAGCAAGAAACACATGTGAATACATTCAAGGGAGTTGCGGAATACTCACAATGATCGATTGAGTCGATGCGGTGATGTACAAAAAATAAATTCTGCCCTCCATGAAGCTCACGGCAGTGCAGTCCACTGTTCTCCAAGAATTCGGCTTTGGGTGGTCCTCCATGCAAGCTCCAAGCTTGCGTTGATTCCTTGCTCACGGGTGGGTTTCCCTATCACCTTCGTAAGACCCTTTGAGTGCTAGCTCTCTTGATTTTTGCCACAAAAATCAAGCCTTTTCTTCTCCATTGTCTCGACAGTGAGCTGAGAAAACAGAACCAAAATAGCCCTAGTTAGGCGAGAGAGAAAGGAGAGGAATAATGAGAGAGAGATGTGTAGTTGTTACAAAAAAATGGTAATAGATATATCAAAATCAAATACCAAATTTTTTCTTTCAAAAGTCAAAGCCATCAAAGGCTTCAACCACTCCCATCAACTTACATAAAGTCAATCAAGTTGTCAAGTCACATCACTCAAAGTGACATGTGATTTGACGTTTGATGTGACTAATGATTTGACGCTTGATGTGACTTGCGTGTCGCACTCGAATTCGAAATGCGAATGCGCTCACAAACAATCCCGGGCTCGGGTTCTCTAATTCCAAATTAACGAATTTTCCGTTGCGACGTAATTAAATGATTATGCCTAGTGAAATCACTTATTCACGTCGCTAACGAATTAATTCTAAATTAATTCGTTCGCCCAAATTAAAATCTAATTTTAATTCCGCGTTGAAATCCAATTTCGTTTAATATATCGAATATATTAATTTATTGATTAATTCCAAATTAATCGTTTTCTCTCTTTAATTAATATTTTATCCCAGATAAAATATCTCCGCAATTAATCCCAGATTAATTTTCTCTCTCATCAAATTAATCCCAGATTAATTAAAGTGCGAGTCATACGTCATCGGTGAATCTTCGGGAAGCGACCCATGAGATCCCTGGATATGTTGGCAGTAAATTCGGTCGTCGGACTATCCGAACACGTAAGTACCTAGTAGTACGTTTGTACCGATTTACAAGACAAGGTTGGCTTCTAGCAAAGCGCCATGCCTACCCAATTCTCCAAAAATATGCTTACAGGAATAAATGATCTATATCAGGCGTAGTATACGTAGTATTGTGTATGTCGATCCAGTATCGGATGTATGATCCGAACGAATCAGATGAATATCGAAGTATATATATCTGGATCGTTGATGAGACCATTAATTCTTTAGCCTGTGCTGACGCCTAGCTCAACTGCTAACAGAACTATATCTAATCTAATTAGATTTGTTATTGACCCAGATGGCTTCTATTGCTGCCTCAGCTGCAGCAATAACCCGCATTTGTTGTTTATTCGGTAACAGTATCTTGCTTGGAAGATTTCCAGCTCACTGTTCCGTTATTCAAACTGTATAGTACCGTTTTGCGACTTATAGTCGTTATTATCGGTTTAGGAAACTTGCAGTAGTGATCTCAGTCACTTCAAGTTCTCCTTCTCCATAGTCTAAGACAGCATCCTTAGATCTCTTAGATACTAACGGATGTTCTTAACATCAATCCAGTGACTATCACTTGGATTGGCCTGTTTGTGATTTCATATGCTCAAAGCGTATGAGACACCAGGTGATGAGTGGTATTTATATCACTATTTCCCACTCATTTAACTTAATATTTTGTATAGTTTCTTGAGTTTTATGAACGTTTTGATGTGTTTTATTGTTATTTTGCAGATAAATAAAGTTTTGACAGCACTGGAGGCAATTTGGGGCAAAACCGGACAAAAATGCGTCAACAGGGATATTTTCGTCTTTTGCGCGTCGCGACGCTAGATCACTGCGCGCCGCGACGTCCACCGTGCGCCGGTTCTGCTAAAATGCGCCATGGTCAATGGGTCAACAATTTGAAAAGTTTGACTTTGCTAAAATGCGCCGTGCCACGTGTCACCATCACATCCGATCTGCTAACGTGCGCCGTGCCACGTGTCAACATCATATGCTGCCGACACTCTGACTTGACACGTGTCGCCTCGTCATCAGCCATGTCAGCGGTCAACGAGTCAACATTGCCACGTGTCATGCCACGTCATCAGACACGTCACAAGGTCAACAGAGTCAACGTGCCACGTCAGCCTCAGCCAATCAGAGCTTGACACGTGTCGCCACGTGTCACAATCCCATTGTGCCGACAATTGCAACACACGCCAAAGCCACGTCAGCGCCACGTCATCGCCACGTCATCGCCACGTCATCAATGACGTCATCACAATAATTGAGAATTAGCCGCCTTGACACGTGTCGCGTGTACAGTCAGCCGCCATGCCACGTGTCGTCTCCTCAGCGTGCCACGTCGACAAATCCAGCGTCGCGACGCTGAGATCCTTGGCGTCGCGACGCCCGAACAGTTCCTGAACAGTGAAAAACTTTTCCTATAAATTCAGCGCGATTTTTCATTTTTCAATGTACCTTTTCTCTCTCTTGAGAGAGTTTCTCTCTCTAGAATTTTTATTTTTTTTAGTTTTTTTATTTTTAGTTTTGTAAATAATTTAATTACTTTTTGTAATAATAGTAATTTAATTTTTACTTTTTACTTTTTACAGTTTTTACTATTCACCATGTTGAAGTAACTTTTTCAGCTAGGGTGAAAGGTAATTCTTTTACTGTTGCTATTTAGATTAATCTCCCTTAAAAATAATATATTCACTATTTAAAATATTGACTTAATAAGGGATACCGCTATATTGGTCGGTTGGTAATGTAATTTTAATCTGTTTTAAACCTGACTAATCAAGGATACCGCCAGACTGGTCGGTTGGTAAATTTATTTTTGGTTCCGCCTTAATGGCTGGTTGGACTTAATTTGACTTAATCCGGATACCGCCAGACTGGTCGGTTGGTAAATTTAACACAAGTTTATATATTATTTTATGGGAGATATCTAAATTAGTAGTAGTAAAAGTAATTCCTTTTACCTTAGCATTTTATTTTATTTTACTTTTCAGTATTTTTATTTTATGTATTTATTTTTTATAGTCCTAGTTATGTTTTAATTAATTATTAGGGGTTGTGATGACTTTTAATATCACCGGTTTATAAGGGATTATTTTATAGTTGGGTAATTTATAGGTTTATTTATTAAATCTTAAGCTTAATGCTTCTTATTGTCTGATCACCAATAAGATTGATATGGTAAATCTAAAATGAACTAGACATAGGGATTTTAGGTTTCAGCCTTAGACTTAATAGCCCACGATCTTCCTTGAGGATAGATAACCCTTTAATAGATTTCCTTACAGGATAGGAATATACCTGTCGGGCGGGGGTAGCCATAATTGGAACTTAAACTTAATGAATCCAGGTAATGTGGTTGACATAGGAATATGGTTCAATTGGGTTATACTGGGTATTGTAATTGACCATCGGAAGAGGCTTTTACATAATTTAGTGTTCCAGGTTAATGAACTGATTTATTACACAAACATAAAATAATCACTTCATCTTTTAAATGATATTAAAAGAATTCACAACTTAATATCTTTTATCTTTTATTTTCCTTAGTATTTTCTTTTATCTTTTTATTTATTTATTTTGTAAAATCTTCAATCAACCAAATCAATCAAGCAATCAATTCTATTCTCCCTTTAATTAGATATTTGTAAATAAATAGATTCAATAATTAATAACAACGGTAGGAATTAAGTCCTCGTGGGATCGATATTATTATACTACTTGAACGATACGTGCGCTTGCGTTATACGTGTGTGTTTACGCCGGTCAAGTTTTTGGCGCCGTTGCCGGGGACTTATATTTCTTGAGTTGTTAATTTTGAAGCTATCTAATTTACTTGTATCTAATTTTCTTTATTTTTATCTGTAATTTTTATTTCTTCCTTTTGATTTCAGGTGACTTAAAATGGAACATTACTGGGAGATTGAAAGATTACGTGCTTTACAAGAAGATACACCCCACATCTGGGAGCAACAGTCCGGTTTTCTGAGGCCTGTTGTCGAGCCCAATGATTATCACTGGATGCCAGAACCAAGCAACACTACATTTGTTCAACAGAACTCAATGTGGAGATGTGACATATGTAATGGTGACCACCCAAGCGATTATTGCGAGTACAACTACCATCCAGGGTGGCAGAATTATCAAGATCCTTCATGGTATGAAGAACCATCACATTTCACAGAACCACATTTTTCATCTTATCCACCATCTTCCTTCGATCCTTATCAACAACCAGAACCATCAGAGGAAGATCAATTGATTCACATGTTCAAAGAACAGACAGCTCAATTTGATGCACAAGTTCAGAGTCAAACAGAATCCATACAGAGAATGACAGATCAGATCAGACAATTCACAGAAAACCAGAACTATAAACCTCAAGAATCATTTTCAGATGACACTGATGAAGCCTTCGAGTACCAATCATTTCAGAATGACACTTCAACAGAGAAGGAGGCTGAGCAGTATCAACAATCAGAGGTATCAGTTCAGGAACTTGAACCGGCAAAGTCTCGATTTGATTTCTATTATTCAGATTCTGACGAGGATGAAACTGAAATATTTGTACCAACTGCATCAAAAATTGAGGATGACATTCTGTGTCCTCAAAACGAAGATCTTGGAGATTCCATTTCACAAATGTTTGAAGAAGATCAACTTGAGCCATCCAATCCAGTCATATCAGAGGATGAAGACCTAAAATCTAACATTTCTTTTCATTCTCAGGTTGACAATTTTGAAACATGTATTTCACAGATGACAGATGAAGAACTAAATACAGAAATTTAAAATACATCTGTGAAGAAAATGTGGAGCAAGAAACAAGCAAATGGATGAGCAAATGTCTGACCTTAATAAAGATCCAGAGCATTCAGGAAAAACATCGCTGTATTGGGGAGACAAATCAAAGATATCACCCAGAAGCTTGACAGAATGGAATTTCCATTCCAAGTCAAACACCATACGAGACCTCCTGATTTTCTTTCTTTCTTTTCAGGTACTACTGGAGCAACAAAGATTAAAAAGGTGGAACGAGCACTGAATGAGACAAAATTCTTTTTGCCACTTTACCGTTGGAAGAGACCCTTCAAAAGCAATGCTCACGGGATTGTCCTTAATCGGACATCCAAAACGACACTGAAACCTCCTTAACAGATAAATTTCAGTCACGTCTGGCTGAAGACGAAAAATTTAGCGCTAGCAGGGAGGCAACCCATGCAATTTGTTGTAATTTATTTATTTATTTATTTATTTGTTGTGTGTGAACTTTTAATTGTGTGTGAGTTTTGCAGGAAAAATTAAATGGAATTTATCAGGACAAAGCAAGCCAGTACAAGCGGGATTTTTACAAAAAAAAAAAAAAAAAAAAATCCCTAAAAGATACCAAAGCGTCGCGACGCACGACCAATTTCAGCGTCGCGACACTGGTTTGATTACAAGCCTAAACCAGTGGCCACCACGCACAGATCACTCCTCCTTCCTCAAAGATCTCACCATTTTCTCTCAACCCAGCGCCAAATCCAACCGAAACCAGACCATCACCACGACCCACCAACCGCACCCACATCCCAAGAATCATCACCCTCGACCACCGCAAGCCAACCCACCGAGAACCACAGCCGGAACTACCAGAAATCGGCAACAACCATAGCCGAGACCTTCACCATCAAAACCAACCCATCCACCACGAAACCTCAACACCGAGAGCCATCGCCGAGATCTAATCACCGAGACCAAACCGAGACAACCCAATCGCCGAACGCATCAACAACCACCGCGAGCCCGTGACCGAGCCTTTCATTCGCCGAGACAAACCGAACCAGATCTGCCGCAAACCTCACCCTTGCCGAGCCGTGAACCACCAAACGGAGACCAGACCAACACCACCGAGATCCACCAGCCACGCCACTGCCAAAACCGACCAAAGATGAGATACCCACCACCGTGAAATCACCGAGACAGCATCTGACCACGACCAAAACCTTCCATCATCAGATCCGGTTTGTCAGGCATCATTTCCGATCATTGTGGATAATTTGTGTGGTTAATTTTGATAAAAATTGGATGTTACAGGTGTTAAAATTTTGGCAGTAAAAGGGGGATAATCGAAAATTGAATGAGTTTGTGGTTGATTTTGTTGAAATTGGAGGATTGTGAATTGGAAGTTTAGCGGTGAATAACTGGCTGAATTCTGAGTTTAGAAATTGCAGATCGATGGAATTTGGTAGAATTGGGGGGAGAAGAAATTGAGTTTGAAATTTGGAGTGTGTTTGTGGCATTTGGTAGATTTAGGTTGTATTGGATAATCAAAAATTCAGGGGAGACTCTGTCACATTTTTCTGAAAATACCAAAGTTGAGATTTGATTGGTGATAATTTTTTAGGGTGAATTTTGGGGAAAGTTTGAGTTTTTAAGGTGAATCTGCCAAAATTTTTAATGAAAAATGGTCAAATAGCAATTATGGTAAGAATCGTAATTTGGACATAAATCTTAATCGGTAATTTTTCCTGTAAAATTTCAGCTGATCAGGTACTACCTTCTAACTCTTCTTTTACTGTTTAAGACATTGGGGACAATGTCTCATTTAGGTTTGGGGGAGGGATTTAGTTGATTAAGATCTTGTTTTTAGTAGTATGTTTATTTTTATTTTTAGTTTAAAATTTTTCGAAAAATACAAAAAAATTGAAAAATTTTCAAAAATTACAAAAATATTTGCATTTTGTGTTTTTATTTTGACTAAAAAGGTGGAATGGTAAGAGGTAGCCGAGTAAGGAATTTCCACTCCTGAGACGTATCTCAAACCTATTTCGAAATAAGTTAATTTTTGTTTATTTCCTTTTGAATTATTTAATTTGTGAATTCTCCTTAACACTGACTAAATTGGATCTTCATATGTTCAGTTGACAGGTATTATGAACTTACATGGAAACATACGGACATGAGCTAAAATTGAAAAGTTTGTAATATTCAGTGCTATAGTTTAATTGGAGGAAGCATCTCTAAATAGTGATGGAGTAAAAAAAAAAAAAAAAAAAAAAAAAAAAAAAAAAAAAAACATCCGAGATCCGAGTTATTAAGTCTGTAAGGGTATTTTAATACCTAGTGCCTTAAAACCAACTGGTTTGGGAGTCATTGGCCCAAAGCTCGTTACATGGATCGAAGATGCTGCAAAAATAAATATATATATCTGAAGTCTGAGTAATTAAGTTCGTAGGGGTGTCTTAACACCTGGTGCCCTAAAGCCAACTGGTTTGGGAGCCACCGACCCAAGCTCGCTACATAGACGGAAGGTATTGTATAAAAAAAAAAAAGAGAAAAAATCAAAGAAAAAATCAGAAAAATCAGAAAAATTATTCCATTGCTACAAAAAGGTGTGAAATCTGATAGAACTTTAGGACAAAAATATTACTCTCTTATCAACTGCACTTATGACTGTTGTGGGCAAAAATGAAATGATTAATATTTTGTTGGCTGTGTATATGGAGAATGGTAAAAACAATCGGAGAATTTACTTATTCGGTAATTTAGAAAGAAACAAAACAACTAATAACTTGGAGTAGAATTTTTCACCTGATTAGTCACTAACTTTCTTTATTCTCTTTTCGCTTGTCTTTTTGCTTTTGTGTACATTAGTTTTAATACCTTTTTTTAAAATGTTGTTGGGTATCATTGCTGTAACCCTCACGAGACTACACTCGTCCACTAGGGACACCTAGGGTTTTAAAGGCTTGTTGCATATGCTAAATGCAACCGTGATCCCTACGAAAATGGCTTAGTTAAATTTTATTATGTTATTTTATTCTGTATTTTGCTCGAGGACTAGCAAAATGTTAGGTTTGGGGGTGTGATGAGTGGTATTTTATCACTATTTCCCACTCATTTAACTTAATATTTTGTATAGTTTCTTGAGTTTTATGAACGTTTTGATGTGTTTTTATTGTTATTTTGCAGATAATTAAAGTTTTTGACAGCACTGGAGGCAATTTGGGGCAAAACCGGACAAAAATGAGTCAACAGGGATATTTTCGTCTTTTGCGCGTCGCGACGCTAGATCACTGCGCGCCGCGACGTCCACCGTGCGCCGGTTCTGCTAAAATGCGCCATGGTCAGGGTCAACAATTTGAAAAGTTTGACTTTGCTAAAATGCGCCGTGCCACGTGTCACCATCACATCCGATCTGCTAACGTGCGCCGTGCCACGTGTCACATCATATGCTGCCGACACTCTGACTTGACACGTCGCCTCGTCATCAGCCATGTCAGCGGTCAACGAGTCAACATTGCCACGTGTCATGCCACGTCTCAGACACGTCATAAGGTCAACAGAGTCAACGTGCCACGTCAGCCTCAGCCAATCAGAGCTTGACACGTGTCGCCACGTGTCACAATCCCATTGTGCCGACAATTGCAACACACGCCAAAGCCACGTCATCGCCACGTCATCGCCACGTCATCGCCACGTCATCAATGACGTCATCACAATAATTGAGAATTAGCCGCCTTGACACGTGTCGCGTGTACAGTCAGCCGCCATGCCACGTGTCGTCTCCTCAGCGTGCCACGTCGACAAATCCAGCGTCGCGACGCTGAGATCCTTGGCGTCGCGACGCCCGAACAGTTCCTGAACAGTGAAAAACTTTTCCTATAAATTCAGCGCGAAATTTCATATTTCAATGTACCTTTTCTCTCTCTTGAGAGAGTTTCTCTCTCTAGAATTTTTATTTTTTTTTGTTTTTTTTTATTTTAGTTTTGTAAATAATTTAATTACTTTTTGTAATAATAGTAATTTAATTTTTACTTTTTACTTTTTACAGTTTTTACTATTCACCATGTTGAAGTAACTTTTTCAGCTAGGGTGAAAGGTAATTATTTTACTATTGCTATTTAGATTAATCTCCCTTAAAAATAATATATTCACTATTTAAAATATTGACTTAATAAGGGATACCGCTATATTGGTCGGTTGGTAATGTAATTTTAATCTGTTTTAAACCTGACTAATCAAGGATACCGCCAGACTGGTCGGTTGGTAAATTTATTTTTGGTTCCGCCTTAATGGCTGGTTGGACTTAATTTGACTTAATCCGGATACCGCCAGACTGGTCGGTTGGTAAATTTAACACAAGTTTATATATTATTTTATGGGAGATATCTAAATTAGTAGTAGTAAAAGTAATTCCTTTTACTTAGCATTTTTTTTATTTTACTTTTCAGTATTTTTATTTATGTATTTATTTTTTATAGTCCTAGTTATGTTTTAATTAATTAGGGGTTGTGATGACTTTTAATATCACCGGTTTATAAGGGATTATTTTATAGTTGGTAATTTATAGGTTTATTTATTAATCTTAAGCTTAATGCTTCTTATTGTCTGATCACCAATAAGATTGATATGGTAAATCTAAAATGAACTAGACATAGGGATTTTAGGTTTCAGCCTTAGACTTAATAGCCCACGATCTTCCTTGAGGATAGATAACCCTTTAATAGATTTCCTTACAGGATAGGAATATACCTGTCGGGCGGGGGTAGCCATAATTGGAACTTAAACTTAATGAATCCAGGTAATGTGGTTGACATAGGAATATGGTTCAATTGGGTTATACTGGGTATTTGTAATTGACCATCGGAAGAGGCTTTTACATAATTTAGTGTTCCAGGTTAATGAACTGATTTATACACAAACATAAATAATCACTTCATCTTTTAAATGATATTAAAAATTCACAACCTTAATATCTTTTTATCTTTTATTTTCCTTAGTATTTTCTTTTATCTTTTTATTTATTTATTTTGTAAAATCTTCAATCAACCAAATCAATCAAGCAATCAATTCTATTCTCCCTTTAATTAGATATTTGTAAATAAATAGATTCAATAATTAATAACAACAGTAGGAATTAAGTCCTCGTGGGATCGATATTATTATACTACTTGAACGATACGTGCGCTTGCGTTATACGTGTGGTGTTTACGCCGGTCACCAGGTAACGTACATTTTTCAATGTACGAATTCTCGGAGAGTTTTTCATGAAAGCCAAGCTTTCACCGATAGTTTTTATGGGAATATCATTTCCAGGAAATGACATATTATCATTATTTATAGGACAGCCACTGTCAGTGCGCTCCCACTAACCCTCTTATATACACAAGAATCATTTTCGTTTTGAATTAAATCACACTCCATTATGATTACATCAAAACGATAATTCCAAGAACCTATGCTTGCTTCAATCCAAACATGGATCAAATAACCTGCAAACCTTATTTGCTAGTTTTGGTACGACAAAACCGACAGGATGTTGTAAACATCCTCCGAAAGGTTTCCGTTTAAGGAAAGCGATTTTCCCGTTCAGCTGACATATTTCATAAATGAAACATGCAGCATTAGCAAGCATTATCCAAATAGATTTACCGTGGCAACATGTAAAAGGTTGAATCGTAATCAACACGATGTTGATAACGACACATTTCCGCTAAAAGCCTAGCTTTATACGTTGGTATGTTGCCTTCCATGTATGTCTTCCTTGAAGACTTATATAGTACCAATAGGCACAATGCCTTGCGGTACTTCAACTAGTATCCAAACTTGTTGATATACATGGAATCCATCTCGGATTCATGACACTTTGCCATAATAGGGAGTCGATACCTTGTATCACTTCCTCATACGTAGTCAGTTGGTATACCTTAAAAGATTAACATCTTTATGAGGTGAGATCAGAAACCCATACCCCTGGTTGTTTTCTGACTCTCTCCGACTTACGTGGTTCTTGTGTATCCAAACTTGTTCTTGTGTTTACACAATGACCACCACCACCACACCACTCCACAAATCTCCTTCACATGGTGCCTCAAATGTCCTAAAACGATGCCTACATGTCATTACATTATTCCAATGACATTTTAACAGAATAAAAAGGAGATAAATTTAACTGTATTGGTTTTGATTTTGTCAGTTTAAGTTTCTTGCTATTGAAAATTTTCAGGGCAGTGGAGTAATGGCATAAATTTCATTGATTTGTCGACGTTTCAATTCAATATTTTTTCATTTGTATTCTAACTTTTTATCAATGTCCAAAATGATATTTTACCTACACAATAAATATAAATAACACTTTAATTTAATTATTGATTTATAAACATGTTAATGAAAAAGGATTAATGAAACTAAGTGTAAAATGATTGAATTTTCATTTTCTAAAATATATACTTTGAAGTATTCATCACACCACAACCAGCTTGTTACTAGTACATAGTAATTCAAGCGAAAAAATAGCGATAAATTTCTATCCAAGTTAATATTTGTTTTATTTCATTCTAAATTATCAAATAAGCAAATTCTCCTAAGTTTTTTTTACTATTTTTCCATACACACATAAGATATGTATTAATCAATTCATTGAATCTAGAAAGTTCACAGGTCTCTTTGAAAAGAGAATAATATTTTTGTCCTAGAGTTATATCAGAGTTCATACTTTTTTGGCAATGGTAATTTATTTATATGCATATATATATTTTTTAAATACATCATCGATCCATGTAAAGAGCTTTAGGTCAGTTACTCCCAAACCAGTTGGATTTTGGGCACTAGGTGTTAAGACACCCCTACGGACTTAATTACTCAAATCTCATATGTCAAAAATAAAGTGTTCGATTTCTTTAAGCTTTCTTTTTAACACATATAGCGAGCTTTGGGCTAGTGACTCCCAATCCAGTTGACCTTAGGGCACTAAGTGTTAAAACACCCGTACAGGCTTAATTACTCGAGTTAGAGAGGTTACCAAATCGAACTTATTTAAAACCAACTCAAGCTCTACCATTTTACGCGAACAATCACTGCTTGTTGAGGTAAGATGTCTGGTTACTAAGTAAAAGCTATTTTTTTTTCTTTTTTTAAACTTAATTTCTATCTTTTTACGTGAACAGTCACTACTTACTGAGGTAAGATGTCTGGTTACTAAAAGAAAATTACTAAAATTTGGTGACCGAAAAAATCTGTGAAATTTCTAAAAAAATCTTATAAGTTGAGTCAAAAAGAAAATTGCTTGTGAGTTCTCTATCAACACTTATTAACACATTTGAATTGCGGAATAGTGTATAATAATAGTATTTCAAATCCTAAGGAGTGAATACAGAAGCAATATTTTTGCATTGCTTGGCTACGTTTGAAATGAATTAGTAATATATTAGGAGGATATATAAAAGATAAAAATACTAACATATTCTTATTCTAATATATCATTTGAATATTGGGTTAAGTCTTAATGAAAAGATTTGGAAATATGTTTGAACAGATAATGAAGTAGCTATTCTTTTGATATTATAAAGGAATTATAATTCCTTCTCATGTGGTAGTAATAATTTCGTGAAATAACTGTGAAAAACTATCCTGAAACCAAACAAAGTAGCAAATTCGTTAATAATAAGAAATCATTTTGCAACTTTCAGAATCAGAAGCAAGATCATTACAAATAATACTTTAAATATTTAATGCCTTTTTTTTTTGCCCAATTATATATTACGCTTTAAATAAGATATAAAATCGATACGATTTTATATTCAAATTTGTTGGTTGTATGTACAAACACATATTCCATTATTTTTTACATTAAAAAACAAAAAGAAAAAATGTGATCCATATAACAATCACCACCACCATCATTCACGGTCACAGCTATAACAATGACGACGATTACCACCACCACAATAATAATGAAGACCACCACCATGACCACAACCACACCACCACCATGATGACCGTTGCCACTATCGCTACTGCCACCACAATTACACAATGACCACCACCACCACACCACTCCACAAATCTCATTCACATGGTGCCTCAAATGTCCTAAAACGATGCCTACATGTCATTACATTATTCCAATGACATTTTAACAGAATAAAAAGGAAAGAAATTTAACTGTATTGGTTTTGATTTTGTCAGTTTCAGTTTCTTGCTATTGAAAATTTTCAGGGCACTGGAATAATGGCATAGTGAATTGATTAAAGACTTCAAAAGTTTTATTTTTTATTCTTACAGAATAAATTATGCCACTTAAGATTTTGCAGATTATTAAAACTTAAAAGAAAAGTATAAACATACAATATATATGGTCTTGAGAAGTAGTAGTAGTAATCCAATATGTATATGATCCAATTTTAGCATTAATGCGAATTGACTGGCTTATGACTTCATGTAATTTTGCTTTACAATTATATATTATTAATGACTATTTCTAAGGCTTTGAAATGTTAAATGCTTTCTCCAGGTGTAGGTGTTGAAGCCAGCAGTTGAAGCCAGCAGGGAGCACCGAAAGTGTGATCAACTCATGCATGCAGTTAGCATGCAATCAAGCACCAAAAGCTTGATGTGAGGTGCAAGCTTGCCAAACCGCGTGTTACTGTAGCACGCGGTTTGGACATTATAAAAGGAGCCTTAGAGCTCAGTTATCATCATCCCAAAGTGTGTGTAAGCTCCAAGTAGAGAGCTTGAGAGTGTGAGGTTTTTTGTTAAGTTTCTAGTTGTAAACTTGTGTATTTATTCTTGATAGTTATAATTACAATTCGGTTTTTCCTCAAATACACTCTAAAGTGATCGGTGAATCACAACAAGTGGTATCAGTAGCTTTGATTCTTCATTGGGATCGAAAAACCGAAGAACGGAGCTCGGTTCAGAAAATTTGGGTTCCGGAAAAGTTGTCAAAATCAAATTTGAGCATACGATCAGCTAGTTCACGTCGAGACGAGCACGGTGGTATTTTCCGGCGACCGAACCGACTTCCACAGACTCCGCACGCGCCGCACGCTCCAGGCAGAGACCTCCTACACGCCGCCACTCGCAGACACGCGCCTCACGCGCGCTGAAGGTTGAAGACGATACACGTGGCCGCCACATCAGCGCCACGTCAGCGTACAATCAGCGCACAGTCAACGCCTCATCAGCGCCCAGTCGGCAGACACGTCATCCGCCACGTCAGCGCCACGTGTCCGCCACGTATGCAAACCAGTCCCACCTTGCCACGACAGCACTGCCACGTCAGCGCCACGTCAATAGCCTGGTAAATTTCATTTTGCCCCCTGAAGTTTTGAAATTTACAGTTTTGCCCCAGAACTTTTAGGAATTTACAAATCAGCCCCTGTGTCGGATTTAGACCAAAGAAGTGTCTATTCCACCATTTTCGACCGTTCTGGACGTAGGGTGACCTCCGATTTGTGAAATTCAGACCCGATTTTAGTGTATTCCCATTTTAAACTTTAAAACTTAAAATGGAGTTGGAGGATTCTCATTCTGGTGTAACGATTAAACTGGTTGCCACTAATTACTCCCTTTGGAGACCTAGGATGATAGATTTTTTACATTGTAAAGATCTGTTTGATGTCATCGAGTTGAAGGGAGTGAAACCAGAGTCTCAACAACAGAACTTTGGGTCAGATAAGGCAGTGGATCGGTCACAGTGTCTTCCACCACGTAGCACAGGATTCAGATGCTTACGGGATGTGGATAAAGCTGAAAGACATGTTCCAGGCCAAGACAGCTCGAAATAAAGCCCTGTTAATGAGGCGTTTGGTGAACCTGAAGCTACGGAGTGGAACTTCCGTTGCGGAACACACCAACGAGTTCCAGAGCCTGGTGAACCAGTTGTCTGCAGTAGACATGCAGCTGGGAGATGAAGTACAAGCCCTCTTACTACTCAGTTCCATTCCTGATAGTTGGGAGACATTGGTGGTTACTCTCATCAATTCCGCTCCAGGAGGTAAAGTTACCATGCCTATGGTAAATGATGCCATGTCGAGTGAGGAGTCCAGAAGAAAAGATGTTGGCTCAGAACAGACAGAAGCCTTCGTCACAGAGACTCGAGGAAGACATCAAGGAAGAGACGGAGAGAGAGGCAGAAGCACAACCAGGGGTAGATCCTCAGATAGAAGGAAGCCTACCTATAAGTGCTACCATTGTGGCATTGTAGGCCACCTAAAGAAGAATTACCGAAAACTGCAACGAGAGCAGAGAGAAGGCAATCACCCGCCGAAGAATGACGAAGGAGAGACACTGGTCGTTGTCCAAGCAGATGTAGTAATATGCTCCATACAGGAAGAGACATGCCTTCACAACGCAACCTAAGATGTTGAATGGGTGGTAGATACTGCAGCATCCTACCACGTCACTCCTCACAGGGATTTCTTCACAACATACAAAGTAGGAGACTTTGGAGCAGTGAAGATGGAAATATCAGTTCCTCTGGGATAGTAGGAATGGGTGATATTCAGTTGCGGACAAATGCCGGGTGTACATTGATCTTGAAGGATGTCCTGCATGTTCCAGAACTTCGGCTGAATGTACTCTAGGGGATAGCTCTTGACAAACTGGGCTATGAAAATCACTTCAGAAATAGCACATGGAGAATGACGAAATGTGTCATGGTTGTCGCCCGAGGACATGCTTGCGGCGCACTATACAAAACTCATGTGAAGATTTGTGCAGACAGCCTCAAAGCAGCTGAAAAATAGGCTTCTCAAAATCTGTGGAACCGGAGACTCGGACACATGAGTGGGAGAGGGTTGTCTACCCTGAACAAGAAAGAGCTTACCAAGGATGATGCACGAGGTCCTTGCAACCACTACTCAATTGGTAAGCAACGCAGAGTCTCATTTGATTTCTCTTCAGAGAGAAGATCAGAGTTGCTCAGTCTGGTGCACTCTGATGTTTGTGGTCCCTTGGAGGTTGATTCATTGGGCGGTAACAAATATTTCTGACTTTCATCGATGATGCTTCACGAAAAATCTGGGTGTATTTCCTCAAGACGAAGGATCAGGTCCTAAATCAGTTCAAACTGTTCCACGCCATGGTAGAGCATGAAACAGGGAAGAAGCTGAAGTGCCTTCGCACAGACGATGGAAACGAGTACAGTTCCAGGGAGTTCGAAGCCTACTGCATGAGACATAGCATTCGACATGAGAGAACTGTTCCACATACTCCACAATATAATGGTGTCGCTGCAAGCATGAACCGCACCATTATGAAGAAAGTCAGAGGAATGATCAGTATGGCTAAGCTGCCAAAGCCATTCTGGGGAGAAGCTGTTCGTGCTGCATGTTACCTGATCAACAGATCACCAACTGAACCGTTGAACTTGGAGATTCCGGAGAAAATGTGGTCTGGTAAGAATCCCTCATACACTCACTATAGAGTATTCGGTTGTTTAGCCATTGTACATGTATCCAATGAGCTTAGACAGAAGCTCGATGCAAGGACAACTCCATGTATATTCCTAGGCCATGGAGATGAAGAATTTGGATACAGACTATGGGATCCGAAGGTGAAGATGGTCATCAGAAGCCAGGAAGTAGAATTTCTTGAAGATCAAACAATTGAAGACATTGAAATGCCCAGAATGTCTTCCAATTCCAGTGCCAACAAAAATCCAGACCCAGCACCAGCACAATTAGCCACAGATATGGTGCACGAGGAAATTCCAGAAGCAGAACCAGAGGAGGCAAATAGAGATGTTGAGCAGGGGGAGACACAGCCTGTTCCATCGGAGATTACAGAAGAAAATGTTGAACAGGGGGAGCCGCAACCCACTCCACTAGAAGCTGCAAGATCATTCACAGAGATGGATGATGACAGACCTCCAGAAACCAGTGGACCTCAGACAAGAAGATCTGAACGAGGAAGGATTCCATCAACCAGATATCCGGGATCCGAATATATTCTGCTTACTGATGTGGGGGGAGCCAGGGAGTTTCCCAAAGGCAAGAAGGCACTAAGGAATAAATGGGTGAAGAAACATGGCAGCAAAACTGTGCAGAGACACAACAGAAGATTACTGTACAGAGACACAGTGGATTGTACTATGCAGAGACATAGCAGGAGAATACTGTACATAGATGCAGTGAAGTGTGTTGTGCAGAGACACAACTGACATGTCAACAAAGGAACAGTGGTTACCCGAGACAAGCTAGAGTTGTGCAGAGACATAACCGGGATAGCTATCAGATAACAATTGTTTTCAGATACAGAGAACTACGATTGGCTTGATCCCAACTCAGGGTACGTAGGCAGTCATACAGATGCAGCCAGGGGAGGATCCTTTTGTGGATCCGATTTGGATGATTGATGGTCGGCTCAGATTTTGGGAAATCTTCACCGAGGGGGAGATTTGTTGAAGCCAGCAGTTGAAGCCAGCAGGGAGCACCGAAAGTGTGATCAACTCATGCATGCAGTTGGCATGCAATCAAGCACCAAAAGCTTGATGTGAGGTGCAAGCTTGGTGACAGCTTGCCAAACCGCGTGTTACTGTAGCACGCGGTTTGGACATTATAAAAGGAGCCTTAGAGCTCAGTTATCATCATCCCAAAGTGTGAGTAAGCTCCAAGTAAAGAGCTTGAGAGTGTGAGGTTTTTTGTTAAGTTTCTAGTTGTAAACTTGTGTATTTATTCTTGATAGTAATAATTACAATTCGGTTTTTCCTCAAATACACTCTAATGTGATCGGTGAATCACAACAGTAGGTAGTATTGGTTTTGGATTTCCTGGTCTGCAGTTTGGGGCTGGGTTTGGTGAAGAATTTTAATTACCATTGCATTTTACACCACGTTAAATCTTCAGAGATTCACCATTGCATTATCAAAGGAAGTCTAATCGAGAAAAATAAATAAATAAATAAACCATAGCCACAGAAAGAATGAAGGGGGAAAAATAAAAATGGAAAATGGATGAGGACAAGTTGGCTCATTCATGCATGGAGACAAAATGTGTCTCGTCGTATGGAAAACGTGTAGCTTTATTAATATAATGTAGATCGAGAGGTGTGATGATTGAATCCAAAATGATCGATGGTCCGTCATAGGATGACTTTGTACAATTGTATTATTGTAAACCGTTGCTAATTAATTAGTAATCCTAAAATATTGAGTAAGAAGATTGAAAGTAATTGCAGAGTTCAAGAATAATTAAAGCATGATAATCATACATATTGGTGTAATCAACGTGATCTCTTAGAAAATTATGTTATGTATTGAATGTATCTGAAATTTCTATGTTTTATAAATAGAGTTCCAATAATATTAAAAAAAAAAAAAAAAAAAGGAAAAACCAATAAGCAACAACAAAAATAAATAAATTTATAACAAATACTCTATTGTTAAAGCTTAAATTTACCTTCTGCACTTTCGTTTGCACCAACAAATCAGAGTCCCCTAACGTCATATAAAAAACGTGAAGTTTCAATTGAATTAAATCCATGAGATAAGACAAAGTGGCAGAAAATGATGTTGCATGGTGGCAAAATTCATTTTTTTTTTTAAAAAAAAAAAAAAAAAAAAAAAAAAAATTATATTATCAAAAATCACTTGTATGGATTACACCACATTAATATCTTTTTTGAAAATTGAGGGTGTCGGACCACAAAAGCACCTCCTCTTCCTCTTGTGCTATAAATGCACTACCCTACTTCTTATTATCAAAAATCTGCTGCATCACTTGTATGGATTACATCACTGCTATAAATGCACTTCCCTATTTAATTCTTATTGGATACATCCATGAGATAAGACAAAATAATGAGCGTGGCAATCCGTGGCAGAAAATTATGTTGAATTTATTAAATCTACAAGGCTTGACGAAATGAATTCAGCATCACTATTTCAAAAACTTGTCTGCAGTTTATGCAATTTTCATTTCCTAAAGTGTTCATATGACAAGGTGTAGAAATTTTTAGGGGTGAGCAATAGTTATGGTTTTATCCGGAACAGTAAGGAACCGAATCGATAAATAGGATACTCTATTTAATTTGGTAAGTTCCGGTTCTAAAATATTATGAACCGATTTTTTAGGATATGTTACGGTTCTAGCGTGGTAGAAACCAGAATCAAATTTCGAAACCGATTTGTCAATTTTGTAAATACAAATGCAAATAGCAATGCTGAATTTCATTAAACTAATTCATCAGTTCATAGAGACTAATTAAATTAAAGGAAAATTTTAATCTTACAACTGAATTTTTTTTATCATTTGTGCATAAACGTCTTAACAAAATAAATCAAACAAACCTTATCTCACAAGCAGAAACTTCTCTTCTTCTTCTTTTTTTTTTTTTAACTCTCTTCTCTTTCTCCTTTTTATTTATTTTATTTTTTTAACCTCTCAATTCCTAACCTCTCAGATGTTTAAAGTCTAATATTTTAATAGCCAGCTAGTATGAAATATTTGTTTTATATTTTGCTTCAATTTTCCCATTTTATATCTTCATTTTGGTTTCTTGAGCATTGTAAGGGGTGTGGCTTGGTGGTGAAGGGTCCAGAATCTCACCTTGAGGTTCTGGGTTCGAATCCAGGGGGTGCAACTTCTTGTAAGAGCCTGGGGCAGCCGGGGGTTTTACCTGCGTCGCGGCCCAGAATGGGTGGTTTGGTGGCGGGGTTTCCAACGATTTCAAAAAAAAAAAAAAAAATGTTCTGAGAAACAAAACAAAATTTCTATGTAAGAAACAAAAAATATATTGATTATGTTAACCGAACCGGAATAATATCTTTTAAATCACATTTTATTAATTTATTAGGTTTAAAATAGAATATCCTACAATCGAATCAGACTCGATAAATAGGATATCCTATTTAATAGAGTAGATTATGGTTATAAAAAAATTAGGAACCAAAACTTTTAAGATATAAATTTTGATTCCACCTAAACAAGATAAGATTTCATGTTTTGTTCACCCCTAGAAATTTGTTGGCTCATTCATGCATGGAGACAAAATGTGTCTCATGATTTTAATGTCCTATGTAAAACGTGTAGCTTTACCTAATATAATGAATCTGAAAGACGTACGATGATTGAATTCAAAATGATCGATGGTCCTCCATTGGATGACTTTTTTTTTTTTTTTTTTGAATTATTACAAACTACATATATTACAATATGTTATCAACTGAGATTCTAGATACATATAATTATAGCACTGCCCAGAAATCAACTGAAACGTAGCTCGAGACTTACAAATTCTAAATCAGCCAAGACACAGCTTGAGAATCAACTCACATATAGGAGAACTTATTCCTCCTAAAGATGAAGGTTTTGAGTCTCCACTACTTTTGTGGGGACTCGAACCCATGGGTTACCAATGAGGTCACTAGCTCATTGGCTCCATTGGATGACTTGTACAATTGTATTATTGTAAACCAGTCCCGTAACGTCATATAAAAAACGTGAAGTTTCAATTAAATTAAATCCATGAGATAAGACAAAATGAGCGTGGCAATCCGTGGCAGAAAATTATGTTGCATTGGCATAAATTTCATTGATTTGTCGACGTTTCAATCCAATGTTTTTCCATTTGTATTCTAATTTTTTATCAATGTCCAAAAGTGGTATTTGACCTACACAATAAATGAAAAGCACAATAAATATAAATAACACATTAATTTAATTATTGATTTACAAACATGTTAATTAAAAAGATTAATGAGACAAAGTGTAAAATAATTGAATTTTCATTTTCTAAAATGTATACTTTGAAATATTCATCATACCACAACCATCTTGTTACTAGTACCTAGTAATTCAAGCGAAAACATAAACGATAAATTTATATCCAAGTTAACAATTGTTCTATTTCATTCTAAATTATTAAGTAAGCAAACTCTCCTAAGCTTTTTACTATTTTTCCATACACACATAAGATAAGTATTAATCAATTAATTGAACCTACAAAGTTCACAGGTCTCGTTGAAAAGAGAGTAATTTTTTGTCCTAGAGTTATATCAGAGTTCACACCTTTTTCGCAATGATAATTTATTTATATACATATATTTTTTTTAAATACATCATCGATCCACGTAACGAGCTTTAGGTCAGTTACTCCTAAACCAGTTGACTTTAGGGCATTAGGTGTTAAGACACTCATACTGACTTAATTACTCAAATCTCATGTCAAAAATAAAGTGTTCGATTTCTTTAAGCTTTCTTTTTAACACATGAAGCGAGCTTTGGGCCAGTGACTCACAAGTCGGTTGACCTTAGGACACTAAGTGTTAAAACACCCATATAGGCTTAATTACTTGAGTTAGAGAGGTTTCCAAATCAAATTTATTTAAAACCAACTCAAGTTCTACCATTTTACGCGAACAATCACTGCTTGCTGAGGTAAGATGTCCGGTTACTAAGTAAAAGCTTATTTTTTTTCCTTTTTTTAACTCAAGTTCTACCGTTTTACGTGAACAATCATTGCTTACTGAGGCAAGATTTCTGATCACTAAAAGAAAATTATTAAAATTTGGTGACTGAAAAAATCTGTGAAATTTCTAAAAAATCTTATAAGTTGAGTCATAAAAGAAAATTGCTTGTGAGTTCTCTATCAACACTTATTAACACATTTGAATTGCGGAATAGTGTATAATAATAGTATTTCAAAATCTAAAGAGTGAATACAGAAGCAATATTCTTTGCATTGCTTGGCTTCGTTTGAGAAGTAGTAGTAATCCAATATGCATATGATCCAATTTTAGCATTAATGCGAATTGACTGGCTTATGACTTCATGTAATTTTGATTTACGATTATATATTATTAATCACTATTTCTAAGGCTTTGAAATGTTAAATGCTTTCTCCAGGTGTAGGTAGTATTGGTTTTGGATTTCCTGGTCTGCAGTTCGGGGCTGGGTTTGGTTAAGAATTTTACCATTGCATTTTACACCACGTTAAATCTTCACAGATTCACCATTGCATTATCAAAGGAAGTCTAATCGAGAAAAATAAATAAATAAATAAATAAACCATAGCCACAGAAAGAATGAAGGGGGAAAAATAAAAATGGAAAATGGATAAGGACAAGTTAGCCAAACATAAGCAAAATGATCTGCCATGTCAAGAATCTGCCCTATCAAAATTGAGTATCAGAATGCACATCGATGACTGTTAGCGACATCCGACTCGAATATTCGCAATGGAACATATGATGGATTTTGATGATACAATGCGAGCGATTTGGACTCGAATACAACGAGCAATATAAAAAGTTATCGAAGCTAATGGATGTGAAGACTCGAGCTGAAGCGAAAAAAATCAAGCGAAGTCTTAGCTTAGAGCTTTATTTGTAATAGAGTTAATAATTCAAGTCTCTAAGCTTATAAGACCCATTCACATTCATTAGATGCATTAGGGTCACGTGCATATGTTTTAAACCTTCAAAAATTATATTTTTGTACATAGACCGACAGACCGGTGCTTGAACCTGTAGACCGGTCACCAAGGTATTTGAGACAGCTACTGCCACAGGCATACCGGCCTCATAAACCGACAGACCGGCCACAAATACCGGTAGACAGGTCATTGTTTTTCAACGGTCACAAAAAGTGTTCTAAACCTTCTTCATTTTTAAACACTCTTAAATCACATTTTATTAATCTATTAGGTTTAAAATAGGGTACTATGAAACCAAACTGGAACTGAATCAGATCCAATAAATAAGGTACCCTATTTAATAGGGTAGATTATGGTACTAAAAAGTTATGAACCAAATTTTTTAGAATAAGTTTCAGTTCTACCTAAACATGATAGGATATCCTGTTATGTTCACACCTAGGAATTTGTTGGCTCATTCATGAATGGAGTCAAAATGCGTCTCAAGATTTTAATGTCGTATGGAAAACGTGTAGCTTTACTTAATATAATGTAGATAGGTATGATGATTGAATCCAAAATGTTCGATGGTCCGCCATAGGATGACTTGTACAATTGTATTATTGTAGACCGTTGCGAATTAATTAGTAATCCTAAAATATTGAGTAAGAAGATTGAAAGTAATTGCATAGTTCAAGAATAATTAAAGCATGATGATGTGATCCTAGCAGCATGGATCGATTTCGTTTGTTTATGTTTATTTATTATTTATTTTCATATATGGAACCAACATGGATGTCCGTTTTTATTTATTATTTGGGTTAGTTTATTTTATTTAATTATGGGTTCAAAATGGGCTAGAAATTAGGAGTTATGAGCTTTTAGTTGGTAATTGGTAGTTTAAGGCTATTTTAGACCCTTTGGCTCTCTTAGGGTTTGAGCATGTCATTATTTAAACTCAAAAACAACTCTTAATGAATGACCCATAATTTTGAGCGTGAATAGTGAATTTCTTTGCGATTAAGAACATTTTATCATCATTAAGTGATTGAACAAAGACTTATCAAAAGGTTGGCATCCTTTGTGGCGTCCAATTTGCTGGCAAAATTCATCTGAGGCTATCTCCAAGGGTTTTAAGGACAGGTTCTTTGGGGGTCTATGGGATCTTGGATCGAGTTTCATCTGTTTCGTATTAATTGGTATCAGAGCCAGATTTCAGGTCTGACTTTTCTTTATTTATTTATTTTTTCTTCCCGTTCCTTCTTTTATTTCTTTTGGTCTTCAAAATCTTATTCTGTGCGAGTAGTGATTTGAGTAGAATCTTAAAAAAAAAAAAAAAATCCTTCATAGTTTCTTCCTTGTCATATGAGTAGTGAAATTGCGTGTGTCAGTGAACCAAATAAACAAAACAAATATTCCATCAAATAACTTTGGCTTACTGTGCATGTTGATATAATTGAAGTTTGATATTACTGTCGGTTGAATTAAAAAAAAAAAAGTCTCTTCCTTAAATCTTTTAATCTTTTCTAGCATGTGTCAGTGAAGGAAAAAAAATTATTAATATTGACAATTTCAATTGTCTTGTCTTCGGCAGTCTGCTAATTTTCTTCTTTGGGTTTGTTATTTTTATTTTTATTTTTTTGAATGTTACAAGTTAAAGGTTGTATTATCAGTGAAAAAAATAGCAGCCAATCACGCCTGTCACTCACAAAAAGTAAATCTTTTTTTGATTTTTTGTGCGTGATTCAGAGTGAAAAAAAAATAAAATAAATTATATATATATATATATATATAATATATATATATATATATATATATATATATATATATACACATACTAATTTGTTTCAACCTGTGTTTCATGTTTTTGGTCACAAGCGTGTCTGTGATCTAGGATTTTAAATTGATATCAATTCCGAATTTACGTGTGTCGGCAAAAAAAAAAAATCTGATCAGGTAAAGTTTGATCAATTTCTTGTGTGTTAAGTTGTGCTAGGGATTGCCTTAGTGTTCCTTAATCGAAAAGAAAATTTTTGGTTGAATTTGTCTCTGAGTTTTGAATCTGATTTTTTTTTTTTGTGTTTTGTTTCGAGTCTCATGTGATTTTTTTAGTCTTATTTTTTTGTCGTCTTTAACTTTGTCATTTTTTTGTTGTCTTTTTCTTCCTTCTTGAGTTTGTTTTTGTCAAGATGTCAAGTACGTTGGTTGATATTATGGGGCAAACAAGAGATAATATCATTCGTACTAGAGTATTTGTGAAAGATGAGGTGTGCAGTGTGATTATTGATGGGGAACATTGGGCTAATTTAGTTAGTACCAGCCTCATGGAGAAATTGAGGTTGTCATTGTGAAACCATCCTAAGCCTTATATGTTGCGAGGTTTGCCTAATTGTGATGAGGTTAGGGTGGAGTATCAAGTCATGGTTGCTTTTACTACTAGGAGGTTTCATGCTGAAGTATTATGTGATGTGGTGTCTATGCTTGATTGTCACGTATTGTTGGGTGGGTCATGGAAGTATGATAGGAAAGTGTGGCATCATGTTGAGAGGAGTAGGTATATTTATGTCACGAAGCGGAGGTAAGTGATTCTTTCTCTTTAAACACCACAACAAGCCTATAAAGATCAATTAATAATGAAGAGGAGAAGTGAGGTTGAAAAGAGGAAAAAAGAAAGAGCTGTCGATAGTGATGAGTGAGTGTGATGAGCAAATAAACTTTCTAGTGATATTGTTAATGTCAAGGAAGAAAATATGAGCATGGTAGTGAGTAAGCAAGTAGTGATGAGTGAGTGTGATGCGAAGGTTGTTGCTATTGCAGAGGTGGATGACGTAGCTGTTGCTGGTGATGATAAATTTGAAGCTCAATACATGGCTAACTGTATTGATGCAATTACATGTGTAGTCGAATGTGTTGAGAGAGTTGAGCGTCTAAATGAGAGTAGTGAGCCGGTAAACACATGGGTAAATACGTGTGAGAGTTTTGTGAGTGTTAAGCATGTAAAATTTGTTGTGAATGAGAATGAGTGTGAACTTAATTAGGAATTTCATTGGGATGGTGGGTGGAATAAAATTAGATTTTACGGAAGAGTATGGGCAAGAGGGAACAATACACAAGCATTATTGTACTAACATTGACACTTTTCTTCCATGTGATTTTTCCTTATTCCAGAATAATCGTCCAATTGATTTTATCATTACTATCTATGATCCAGGCACGGATCCGAGGACGAATCCTTTTCAAGAGAGGGAGAATGATGTGATCCTAGCAGCATGGATCGATTTCGTTTGTTTATGCTTATTTATTATTTATTTTCATATATGGAACCAACGTGGATGTCCGTTTTTATTTATTATTTGGGTTAGTTTATTTTATTTAATTATGGGTTCAAAATGGGCTAGAAATTAGGAGTTATGGGCTTTTAGTTGGTAATTGGTAGTTTAAGGCTATTTTAGACTTTTTAGCTCTCTTAGAGTTTGAGCATGTCATTATTTAAACTCGAAAACAACTCTTAATGAAGGACCCATAATTTTGAGCGTGAATAGTGAATTTGTTTGCGATTAAGAAAATTCTATCATCGTTCAGTGATTGAACAAAGACTTATCAAATGGTTGACATCTTTCGTGGCGTCAAATTTGCTGGCAAAATTCATCTGAGGCTATCTCCAAGGGTTTTCAAGGACAGGTTCTTTGGGGGTCTACGGGATCTTGGATCAAGTTTCGTCTGTTTCGTATCCTGTTTCGTATCACATGATATTCCATACGTATTGGCGTAATCAAAGTGATCTCATAGAAAATTATGTTATGTATTGAATGTATCTGAAATTTCTATGTTTTATAAATAGAGTTCCAGTAATATATATATATATATATATATATATATATATATATATATATATATATATATATAAAAGGAAAAACCAATAAGCAACAACAAAATAAATAAATTTCCAAAAAAAAAGTGCCAATAAATAATAACAAAATTAAATAAATTTCTAACAAATACTATGTTGTTAAAGCTTAAATTTTACCTTCTACACTTCCGTTTGCACTAACAAACCAGAATCCCCTAACGTCATTTAAAAAACGTGAAGTTTCAATTGAATTAAATCCATGAGATAAGACAAAATGGCAGAAAATTGATGTTGAATGGTGGCAAAAATGAATTCTTATTGGATTACTTTACAGCACATTTTTTTTAAAAAAATTTAGGGTGTGGGACCACAAAAAGCACCTCCTCTTGTGCTATAAATATACCCTACTTCTCCGCTGATATGTGCAAACCAGTAAAGACTTGATCAATCATTTTTATCTTATTTATATTTTGCATATAATGGTATGATTTTGTAACATTAATTATTTCAGTAATCTTCTTTTATAATATCCTTTTTATTATATCTAATTATATATATTTTTAACATTTTGATATGATGTAGGACGTCATATCACTTGGACTGTGGGGCAATGAAAATTCACGGAATTGGAGCTTCCGTTTCTTTGAAGGCCAAATTCTTAAAGGGTTTAGAATACGTCATGGCTACGTTGTTGATGGTATCACTTTCATAACGGCAGATAAAACTTCCAATCAACTTACTTCAGAAAATACCGTTGGAGGTGAAGGCGGAAGTAGTGAAGAGGTAATCAAATATTAAGAATTAATATTTATACAAAATTATATATTATCGTATAATATATGTCTATAAAAAAAATATATTGTCAAATGAATTACTTATGCATTTATTTTAACCAAACAAATATAGGTCGAATTCGATATTGTTGCCGGAGAATATGTAACCCAAATAAGTGGAACAGCGGCAAACTATTCATACAGCAATAACATACGATGTATTACATCGATGACGATTCATACGAATCTAAACAAAAATGGATATGGGCCTTATGGACTTGGTAGAAAAGAAGGTGAGTATGGAGCAAAAAACGTTTCCAACTTTTCATCTCTAACATTCTTCAGTGATGCTAACATTCTTCAAATAAACGTTTCCAACTTTATTTTTCTTAATTATTATATTTGTTAAACTTATGTACTAATTAAAATGCAGGCTCCTGCAAAACTTGGACCATGGGGTAATGAACAATCTCAAAATTGGAGTTTCTCGTACGAAAACCAAATTCTTAAAGGGATAAGAATTCGTCATGGATTTGTTGTCGATGCAATTGCTTTTGGAGTGGCAGATACAAATTCTGTGACTTGGGGAAACAGCTATGGTGGTGGAGGTGGCAGTGTCGATGAGGTGAGAAATATTCGATAATATAATATAATAATGCGATTTGGCATCTTAGTAATATTCTTAACTCATTTTTTTTGTTTTTTTCAGATTAATTTAGGTCCTGGTGGAAGAGAATTTATAACACAAATTAGTGGAACAGTAGCAAACTATTCATTCCACAATGGTGTTCGTTGTATCACATCAATAACATTTCACACAAATCTAAATCCAAATGGATATGGGCCGTATGGACTTGGAAGAAAGGAAGGCGAGAATGGAGCAACAAATTATCATCCTTTTCAACCCCGTTGATATCCAATAATTATAATGTTGGATTTTACGGAGGTGCAAACCAGTACCTTGAATCAATTGGAATCTTAGTTTCTCTTCTTCTCGGTTAGTTTTATTATTCTCTCTTTTTATTAAGTTCACATGATCTTAAAAATATAACAATTAATATTTAACTACACATTAATTAATTTACTTTGTTATTATCATTTTCAGATTGGCAGACCTACCCCACGCGTGTGATTGATTATTGAAGATTTGAAACTTGATGAATAAAGGAATGCTCTTTGTATTAAGATGTTGCTAAGGGTGTTTAATTTAAGTAATTTGCATTTTATTACATGTATCAATGTTTGCTTATTAGTCATTATGGAGACTAATTAAATAAAACAAGTGTATTCTTCATCTTGAATCAGTCATTTAATCTTTTCGAATACCAATTTAATTGAATTTGTTGTTCGAGCACATGTCCGTACAATTTCAATCGCATTAAGCACGTACGTCAGTTCTACGATTTATCCAAAATCATACTTGTTCGTATCAATTAATTCCCAAATCTTATTTCTTATTCACTGATGCGGCCGGTCTCTGAATCTATATCATACGGTGTGCTCTGGTCGGTCAGATCCAGGAAATCGAGTCTGAACTCTAAGTCTGGCTGAGAAACAACCAATACCCTCTGAGCACTGGTCCTCCCAATGAGGAAAATTCCATCTCTGCCGCTGCCGAACTGTTCAGATATCTTAGTCTCAAAAATCACTATCAATAAATTTATCAAAATTATACTATATTTTCAATCTTGTACGAGAAAGTCCATTTTATCTGTCTATTCGTTTATTTGATAACATTTTATCAATCATCAAAGTAATTAAGTTGAAAGTGTATATTTTTGTGCCTCCATCAATGACCATTTTCTGTTTTGGGTTTTAGGGGTTTTGGTTGGCCCTGTTAGATCTAATTGTCAAAGCCGATTCAACCCGACTCACATGATTTTTTGAGATCTTCCTACTAGATATGTAATTCGAATCCAGAATGTGCATAAGTAGTACCATCAAACTATAGTAACATGATAATATACCATATATATATATATATATATATATTCAACCTCTATGTGATTCAAATGCCGAGTTGAATAACTAGTCCAAAGTCCATCGAAACCTAAAACGGACAAAAAGACTTTAGTCTCGCCTTTTATGAATGGATATGCACATTTTCCCAACCAAGCTTGACTCTCTTACTCTTCAAAGTTCAAAGTAATTAGATAGAAAACTAATATTACTTAATATCTAGAGTACTGGTGGATTGAGTGAAATTTAAATATTATTTTCTTATAATATAAAGTATTTGAGAAAAAATCTAATTATAAATAGGATTTGTATATTTTAAACAAAAGAAATTTTCTATATGCATCCTAGCGGTATGATATAAGGGACAAATAAGAATACAATTTTTCATATCTGTTAGTTAGATCGGTTGGGTACGAGTATTGACATCTATGTTTAAATATATGTAAAATTCTCGTATGAATGGAGACCCGCATGAGGACCCGCGAGAACTAGGTACATTAGGGACAAATAAGAATACAATTTTTCAAACCAAGCATGCTGTTGTGATATTTTTATATCGTACCGCAAGTGTACGGTGTCAAGTTTTTAGTATAAATATGAGTTAAGAGTGTCGAACCCACAGGGATTGCGTTAACTCGCACTAAGTACTACAATTGATAATCCTAACTTTATTTAGAAAACAATTAATAAAGATTTAATTATATAAATAAATATAAAAATAAAAATAATTATATAGGAGGAACTAATACGATAGAGATTCTGGATCCTGATTTCACCTAGCTGTCTCCTATGTATTTTTCATGCCAATTAATCTTTGTTCAGTTATTATTATAAGTCAAGATCCTAAAATATTCACTCCTCTCTCGAGTGCCGAGTGAAAATATTATCAACTATAGACTTCGATATCTCTATAAAAATCCAATAGTTAACAACTCATTACGATTTGTGATTCTATTTTAACGACTTCAAAGGACTACAGATTCTCTCGAACTCTATAAAATCCTAGGTTATATTCTCTAGATCTATTCAAAATCCCCTCTCTCGAGTGATAGATTCTAAACATTCATCATCTCAAATTGTGGCCAACAATCAAGAAGCATTAAACTCAAAAGAATATAAATAAATTAATAAAACTTCATAACAAAATTGATAAATAAAATACAAGGTTTGAGCATAGATTACAATCGTTCTCCAAAATTAAGGAGTAAATTCATGACAAAAGATAAAACAATAAATAATCAAGCCACGAATTTAATGGAAATCATTAGAGTTTAAAGAAAGAAATAAGAAGATAAAACCCGAATTGAATCTCTTCCTCTCCGGATATTACAGCCTTTGTCTCCTCTTGTCGCTCTTCAATCCTCTCCTTGGATCTCTAAAAATATTTAATTCTGTGTTTTGTGCTCTGTATTAGCCTCCCCTTGAGTGTTGGATGTAATTTTATATTTATAGTTGAGTCTGGGAGTCTTTGGGTGGCATTAGGATTATTAAAAACCCTAAAAAGTGAATCCTGGAACGTGTGAAACTCTTCTTCTCCGCAGCGCCGCGGCGCCAAATTGTCGGGAAATTGTATGGGTGAGGAGGCGCCGCGGCGCCTTTGTTAATCAATGAATGAATGGGCGCCGCGGCGCTCATTGTTGCTTAATGAATGGGCGCCGCGGCGCCCATTGCTTTTGATGAATGGCGCCGTGGCGCCATTCTCCCTGGAACTTGTATGGGATTTTGGCGCCTCGGCGCCATTCTTCCCTGCTCGTCCTGTGTCTTCCCGAAATTTCCCAAAACACGTGCAATTATTCCCCGATCCATATATTAATGCTCCTATAAATAAAACATAAAATAAATTATAAATCATGTTAAATATCTCGAATTATAACAAAATAATAAGCTGAGAATGCCATAATAAGTGGGTATAAACCACACTTATCACATGCACTAGGCAATGACCAACTAGATATGTAAGTACCACTACTCCATCCAATAGCATCCATTTATTTGTTTATTTTTTATATAAAACTTTCTCTATATAGATTTTAAAAAGTATGTCATCTTCAAATTGCATAAGCATCGGCATTATTGATGACTCTAGATAATTAAATTATTTCATATCTTAGTAGTGAAAAACTAAATGGAAACTATTTAGCCACCAAACAAAGTTTTTGAGATAATTGAATATATAATAATAGTTGGTCTAATGATAATAGGACCCACGTTTGATGTGAACTTTATTCGAAACCAATGGCCAATACCCATTACATGCATATATATGATGCATCATGGTTTGACAAAATCACAATTGTAGATATTTATAATTTTATATCATGCCTTATGATATTTATATAAAATTTCTAATCAAAAGAAAAAATAAAATAAGGAATTGGGGTTTTATGATAAAGTTCTCCAATTAATCTTATAGAAAAAATTTGCGTATTAACTTAAAACTTGTGACTTTTACAATAGATGTAACTTTTAATTGCATTCAATCAATTTTTTTTTTTATTTTTTAAAATTAATTGTTGAAAGATATTGTAAGATCCGGTCCAACTAATAAGACCTTATCTCTTTTAACAGTTTAGAGTGGTTCAATTATAAAATCTTGATTCATCAATATTTCGTTCCCGACATATCAAAGATGTTAATCTGTTTTCAAAGGAGAAATTGTCTTATGTGGAGAAAAATATTTAACATCAGCTGAGATGAAGAAATCATGAACTTAAAAATTAAGCATTGAACAATTCTGAAGTCTTAAGTTAGTTTTTAGGTTGAATTAGGCACATGAATTACAACATCTTATCAGAATCAGTTTCATGCACAAGTGAGCTTACACTACCGACCCATGTGATACGAACCAAGTAAGAAATCGGCCAACATGTGAGAGGAAATGTTGAGAAAAATATACCACATCAAGTAATATGAAAAAATTTAATATATAAATATTTGATAATCCTCAATTTTAACAAAAAAAATTAAAAATTAATGAATCTCACTAAAATTAAAGGCTAAAAATGAAAAAATAAAAATAAAAATAAATGTCAGTTTGGGGGAACACGTGTGTTTTTGGTCCTAGTGTTGTTACAAATTTTTGGAGTTCGGTTGATTTGGTTGGTTGTCCACTGAATGTTCTTGTTTGTAAATTAAAGAGAATTTGGAATCAGCAGCGTAGTTAATGTTGGCGATTTGGTCGCATGAATGGATTTTGATGACGTCAACATGAAAGAAGTCTTCGACGTACGAACACAAAGCAATACAAAAAGTGTCGAAGCATATGGGGTGAAGAGCGAGAATGTGAAGACTAGCGGCAAAACGAAGAAAATGATTAAGAGCTTAATATAATTATAAGTGAGTTTATTCAAATGTTTCAAAGCTCTTAGGAATCATACATTTTGCATCACTTGCATTTAAAATGGCTTAGAATGCTAAAAGAATCATTTGCATTTTATTTGCACCAAAATGAACTTCATGCATCGGTAAATGATCTTCTAAAAACTATCAAATGGTTGAATTAAACTTCAAATGATATACCATTAGATAGATATGTGTCTTTAGTTTGCTACGGTTCAAACGGAACACAATTCCGATATATAGAACTTTTTCTAGAGCCATTTTACTACAACATGTTCAGATGTGCGTTTTCTGCATACATGTCACATTAGAAAAATTCCATAAAATTCATCTTAATGTTTTTGGAGCTGAATTTTTTAAAGAACTAGATCTATGTGTCTAGTTTATTTAAAATTTACGGAGCATGATTTGGAATTTGCTAGAGAAAATTATGACCAAAATACCAAGTGTCGTCAGTCTTGACTGGTCATGCACAACTGAAACCAGGGAGCTCCATGCCGGTTCCCATGCCGGTTTGCTCGCAGGTATTCATGCCGGTTTTGGCTGAGAAAATCATGCTCTCTGGAACCAGGGAGCTCCTCGCCGGTCTCATACCGGTTTTCTCTCGCCGGTCTAACGAATAGTTTTTTTGAACGTTATATAGCCGTTAGGAGCCGTTGCAAACCTAGACCGGCATGCCGGTCTCCTCGCCGGTTTTCTCGCCGGTCTCGCTGTAAGTTGGGGAAAGCCTTGCATTTTATTATAAATAGAACCTCAACTCATTTGCATGAAGTTAGAGACTTGATACCAAACTTCATACATTCTCTAAAGCAAATACAAGAGTGTCTTAAACCTTCATACACTTAAACTCATACAAGCTCACACACATCTTCATTACATTTAGTGAGCTTGGTTTTTTGCTCTCACACAATCTTCTTATTATTTGTGAGTGCCCAAGTGTGTTTTAATTCTTTCTTATCAAAACACTTGTGGTTTGTGAAATCCCATTGTTTGGGTAAATTGTAAAGGTTGTGAGTGCACCTACGAACAAAACTCAAAGTTGTAAAAGGGTTCGGAGTGCGCCTTGGCGAAAAAATCTTGGTTACGAGTGAACCACAGAAAACTCGATTTTAGTGGAAATCTTCAAGCGAGGCTTGGGGGAGTGGACGTAGGCACGTTTGGCCGAACCACTATAAATCGCGGTGTCGTATTTCTCTTTCCCTTAACTTTTACTTATTTGCAAGTTTAATTACATTTATAATATCGAATAGAAAACTTGCATATAGGTTATTAATTGGAATAGAGAAAATTGCCTTAAGTCCCAATTTGGTAATAAGAGCTAAAATCGGCAAAGATTTTATAATTCCGCATTTGTAGCGATAACCCAATTCACCCCCCTCTTGGGTATATAGATTGTTTGTCGCTATTGCTTGTAGGGAATTTTCAGTTGGTATCAGAGCGAGGTATTCTCCACAAGACTTAACCGTCCGAGAATAGATCATGGCTTCTACAAGCAAATCGTCAAATCTTGCCGAGGGATATTCAACGACTAGACCTCCGTTTTACACCGGAACGGACTACAATTATTGGAAGAAGAGGATGTTGACTTATCTCCTTGCAAGTGATTCACAATCTTATTTTGTGATTACACGGGGTGTACAAGTACCAATGAAGAAGGATAGCAATGGATTTAATATTCCAAAACCGAGCCTAGAATGGGATAGTGAGGATGTAAAACTAGCCTCACAAAATGCTAAGGCACTCAACCAACTCCTATGTGCCATTGATCGAGATCAAATAAGTAAACTTCTGGAGTGTGAAAATGCTTATGATTTGTGGAAGTCTTTGGAAATGGTCAATATGGGCACAAGCCAAGTGAAGGAATCAAAAATCAACCGGTTCATGTGCGAATTGGATAATTTCAAGATGGAATCCGGGGAAGAAAATGATTTCAAGGTTCACTATCATCATCAATCATTTGGGCTCTTTGGGAAAAGCCATCGAGACATTCGATCAAGTGAAGAAAATTTTGAGATCACTCCCAAAGGAATATAGAAGCTACACCTCCTCCATTAAAGAAGCAAACGACATAAACACTTTAAAGATGGATGATTTGGTCGGTAAATTGCTTGAGTATGAAATGGAAATCAAGATGGATAAAAAGGAGGAAGATGAGAAAAAGACTAGAAAGTCTTTGGCCTTAAAAGCAAGAAAAAGAGTTGACTCTAGCTCAAGTGAAGAAGAGGATAGTGATGATGAATTGGCAAGCATCACCAATAAAGTAAATGAGCTTCTCAAATCCGCAAAACTCAAAGGAAAATCAAAGGCAAATGAAAAGAAAGAAGAACAATGGCCGCGGAAGAACAAGAAAATTATTTGTTATGAATGCAACAAACCAGGTCATATAGCCACCGATTGCCCATTGAGAAAAATGAAAGGAAAAATAAAGAAAAAGGCAATGAAAGCTACTTCAACTTGGAGCGATAGCGACTCTAGCTCATCCGAGGAGGAAGAAGAGGTTCAAGCTAAAGAAAGAACAAATCTAGCATTTATGGCTATCACGGATGAGGACATCCGCTTTGAAATTGAAGAAGAAAGTGAAGAAGAAGAGGACAAAATTCTCAATATGATAATGATTTACTTAATGCTTTTAATGGATTAAAATAATTGCGTGATGTGCTTAAAAAGAAATTGAAATTAGTTAAAAATGAGCATGTTACACTTAAAATTGAACATGCAACTAGTATGGATAAAATTCATGTTTTAGATAATGATATGATATGCTTAAAGGCTAAACATGAAAAAGAAATTTCATGCTTAAATGATGAAAATGCATGTTTAAAGATTAAAAAGCTAGAACTTGAAAATGCCATATCAAATATGCCATCTAGCTCTAAGACATGCGATTGTGAATCTATATTGAATGAAAATATCTTATTAAGTACTAAGATTGTAGATTTTCAACATACTTAGCAAATTCACATTGGGACATAAAAATTTTAATATGCTTATTGGATCCCAAAAATGTGCATTTAAAAGAGAAGGATTAAGATATAGGCCTTACATTAAAAGAAAATTTTTAAAGAACTATTTTGTTAAGGCATCCTATTCTCATGCTAAGAATGAAATAAATGAAAATGTCACATGTCATGCTTGTAACAAAAAGAGACATAAAATTTTTGAATGCATGTATATGAATGTGAATAAGAATGCATGATTCCTCAGGAATCAAAACTAACCCCAATGGACCCAAGAAAGTTTGGGTCCAAAGTGTAATTGATAAATTTGTAGGGGGAGCTTTGGGAATAGAACTTTAAAGAGAAATTGCAAAATTAATCCCAAAAGCTCAAAGAGATGAGGATTCGCAACGGTAAAAGGTAAACTCCGTACTCACGGAAATATTGGTACCGTTTCCTCCAATTTCTATATGTATGCATGTTGTAAATTCTTCAATTATTTCATAAGGGTATATATGTCTTTGTGAATGGCAAAGGGGTGCTAGAGTGGTTACAATCCATAGAGGGTTGCAACCCCACCCCAAAGGGTGTCATATGGTACCCCTCCATGCCTTTATAAAGGGGTCATGCACTCCTAATTAAGAAAGTTCAAAAAATAGAAGACAGATATCCAGATTCTACAGACACTTTGTTTTTTGTTTTTGGTTTTGAGAGAGATCCACCATTTTTATCCTAGTTCAAACACTTGTGAAGGTGTGCACCTTGAACAAGTAGAATCCAAGTTATCCTGGGAGAACATTGGCAATTCGAATCCGTAGAGCACCTGTGACGGGGCCAATAAGTTCTTAAGGACAGAGTCTTTCTCGACTTGGACATCGAATCAGGTTTCTCTGGTTCTTACTGTTTTTAGGGTTATATTGCATCTAGATCTACTTTTACTGTTTTGATCTGTTTGTTTGCAAGTTATATTACTGTTTAATGACATAAATTTTACCAACAATCTTAGAACTTATTGATAATCGTGTTATTAAATAGTAATTTGCATGTTGGGTTTGAATATTTTCTGGAAAATACGAACTGTGCATGAAAAACTCGTAGGGCGTTCGAACGCCCAACGCACGCGAAGGCTAAAAAATTTGAATTCTCGTAAGAACGTTCGAACGCGTCTTCAAACGCACCTCGAACGCAAGCCTTCTGCCTTAGAACGTTCGAACGCATACTAAACGCAACTCGAACGCAAACTCTCTGGAATCATTCCGTTCGAACGCGTTCACGAACGCTATACGAACGTGAACTCTCTGGAATCATTCCGTTCGAACTCGTTATCAAACGCTACTCGAACGTGAACTCTCTGGAAACACATCGTTCGAACGCGTTATCAACGCAAACACACGAACGCACCCACACTGGACAGTCTCGTTCGAACGTAGATACGAACGTGACACTAACGACTTTGTCCTGTAAGTTTCATAAACTGCAAACTTTAATTAATATTAACTTGGTTAGTCATATACTGTAAACACATTAATCTTGGTAGTATAGATTTAAGTTATGATTAAGTTGTTCAATTATCACAAGCATACACATAGTGATAGAGTTGAAATTGATTGGTTGTTGCATAATTGGTTGAGAATTTAAAGTGTAATTTTGCACAAGTAATTCCATCCAATCTTGATTGACATTTATATATCTACACTTATCGTAATAATTGTGCTATTGGAAGAGTGTAAATCTGGGTTGTGAATTGCTAAAAGATCCTATTGGAAAAGGTGTTCGAAGAATATTCGTTCGTTCAATTTTCCTTAAGTATCTTTAGTTAAAATTCAATGACTTGTGTTTATTGGAACTTTCGTCCATTAGAACAACAAGTGACTACCTAGTACATTCACTTTGAACAAGATCATTCGTTGATCGTTGTGCAATTCGTCTTTCGTAGACTGATTGAACTCTGTTGAATTTCCAGTTACAAATGGCTAGTGGAAATATCAAAGAATACCGGTCTCTTACGGAGAAAGCCGGAGAAATTTGGTGGGGGCAAATTTCAAACAGTGGCAGAGCAAAATGCTGTTCTAAACCTGACAACTCTCCAGTTGGCTAATTCCTCAAAGATCCTCGGATCTTGTGGAGGGTGAATCTGAATTGGCCAAGGAAGAGCGAGAACAGACTTGGATGTCTGGAGACTTCTTAGGCAAGAACTACCTTTGGGTGGTCTTGACAATACCCTGTACAACGTGTACCAAGGCATGACTTCTGCGAAGGTTCTCTGGGAATCTCTCGAGAAGAAGTACAAAACCGAAGATGCCGGACAAAAGAAATTTGTCGTGGGTAGGTTCCTGGACTACAAGATGGTAGATTCAAGGACGGTGATGTCTCAGTTGGGTGAACTGCAATTGATCATTCATGAATACTGGATGAGGGAATGAAACTCTGTGAGATGTTTCAAGTTGCCGCTATAATTGAAAAGTTGCCTCCATCATGGAAGGACTTCATGGGCTATCTGCAACACAGAAAGAAGCAGATGAGCCTTGAAGACCTTGGAGTTTGATTGAAAATTGAACATGACAACATGATGTCCGAGAAGGCCAGCTACAAGACTATGAAGTCTAAGGCCAACATCTTTAAGGATGTAAAGGGTAGCAAGAAAAGAAAGAACAGTGAAGCTGATTCTTCCCAAGCGAACAAGAAGTTCAATGGGAAGTGCTACAACTGTGAAAGAGCGGTCATATGACAAAGGACTGCAGAAACAAGTTATCTCAGGACAATGGCAGGAAAAATGAGGCATGTGTCGCTGAAGATGAGCAGTTACCTGATGAGATTTCAGAAATGAATCTCTCAGCAGTGGTAACTGAAGCCAACTTGGTTGGGAATCCGAGAGAATGATGGGTAGACACTTGGGCTACTACTCGTCATATCTGTGCTGATAGCAAGATGTGTTTCCTCGTATCAGAAAGGTCGATGGCGACGACATCTGACAATGGGAAACTCGTCTACCTCTAGAGTGGTTGGACAAGGCACAGTAGTTCTGAAAATGATATCCGGAACGGAGCTTACATATAAGAATGTTTGCATGTTCCAGATATTCAGAAGAACTCGGTCTCGGGTTGTATTTGTTTCTGACAAGATTGTTTTGTGACCAAAAATGATGTCTATGTATGAAAATGATACACCTCGCTGAGGGTCTTTTCAATGACTGTCAATTGTGCTATTAATAAAGCTGAAACTTCTGCTTATATTATTGAGTCACAAAATGTATGGCATGAGAGGTTAGGACATGTTAATTATGATACAATACGTACATTAATTAACATGGACCTTATACCTAAATTTGCATTGATAGCCAACATAAGTGTGAGGCATGTGTTGAAGTAAAAATACATAGAACATCATAGAACGAAGTTCTGAACCCTTGGAACTTGTACACATTGACGTATGTGACATGAATGTTGTGCAAACAAGAGGCGGTAAAAAGTACTTTGTCACTTTTATCGATGAAAGCACAAGATTCAGTTAAGTGTATTTGCTGAGGAGCATAGCTGAAGCTATTGAGAGCTTTATACACTGAGAACGAAGTTGCAAATCAACTTGGCAAGGAAATCAAAAGAATCAGGAGTGATAGAAGTGGTGAATACGTTTCATCATTCGGTGAATATTGTTCTGTGCACGGAATTATTTACGAAACCATTGCTGCTCCGTATTCTCCTCAACAAAATGGGATTGCTGAGTGCAAACCGAACGTTGGAGGAAATGATGAATGCCATGTTGACTAGTTCTGGTTTACCTCAGAACTTGTGGGGGAAAGCCCTGCTTTCCTCGAACTACATTCTGAACAAGCTTCCTCACAGAAGATTGGACAAGACACCATATGAGTTGTGGAAAGGTTATGTACCTTCCTACAAATATCTGAAAATGTGGGGGTGTCTTGCCAATTGCCAAGCTGATGGCTCCTAAACCTAAGAAGGTGGAATAGGACCCAAAACTGTTGACTGTATATTCTTCGGATATGCTTGCAACAGTAGAGCGTATCGATTCTTGGTACACAAGTATGAGATTCCTGACATCAATCTGAATGTGATGATTGAGTCAAGGAATGCAATATTTTTGAAGAGACTTTCCTTGTAAGGAAAGACAAAGAGAGAGTCTCTCAAAAGAGCTGTTGATACTGTCAAGGACAGTGATCAGGTTGACCAAGAGTCATATCCGATTTTCTGACATATTTGTTAGAAAATGAGCCTCGAAGCTATAAAGAAGCAATGTCTTCTTTAGAGGCACCTCTGTGGAAAGAGGCGATAAACAGTGAGATTGATTCAATCCTACAGAACCATACTTGGGAGTTGGTTGATCTTCCACCAGGTTGTAAGCCACTGGGCTACAAATGGAAAGATGAAAATGGATGGATCAATAGATAAGTACAAGGCGAGGTTTGTCATAAAAGATTATAGACAGAAAGAAGGCCTTGTTTACTTTGACACCTATCCACCAGTGATTCGTATCACATTAGTAGAATGCTTATAGCTATAGCAGCTATATTTGGTCTTGAAATACATCAAAAAGATGTTAAAGACGTCATTCTTGAATGGTGAATTGGATGGAGAGAGACTTACATGGAACAACCAGAAGGGTTTGATGTTCCTGGATAAGAACAGAAGGTGTGCAAACTTGTAAAATCCTTGTACGGATTAAAACAAGCACCTAGACAATGACATGAGAACATTGACAAAGAGATGTTATCAAGTGGGTTTAAAACCAATGAGTGTGATAAGTGTGTGTACACCAAGTCAACTCAAAAAGGATATGTCATTGTATGTCTCTATGTAGACGATATGCTGATAATTGGTAATAATCAGGTGTTGATTCAGTTTACCAAGAAAGTGTTAACAGCAAATTTGATATGAAAGATTTGGGAGTAGCTAACCTAACTCTTCCTCTATCAAAGAATATTGGCTTAAGCATATCGCAATTAGAGTATTCAAGGATCATCAGAAGTCTGATGTATCTCACGAATTGCACACGAACTGATATCGCTCAAGCTGTGAATAGGCTTAGCAGATATACTAGCAATCCAGGACATAACCATGGAAAGTCATAGTAAGTGTTTTGAGGTATAAGAAACTTCAAAATATGGGCTACATTACGAGAGATATCCTGCTGTTCTAGAGGGATACAGCGATGCTGGATATCTGATATAGTGGATTCCAAATCTACGGTGGATTTGTTTCACACTTGGTAATGCAGTCGTGTCATGGAAATCCTCGAGGCAAACATGTATTGCCTGGTCTACTATGGAATCAGAGTTCATAGCATTAGACAAAACAGCGGAAGAAGCAGAATGGCTTAGAAACTTCCTGGAGGATATTCCTGGTTGGCCCAAACCGGTGCCAGCAATTAGCATACATTGTGATAGCCTATCGGCAATTGGGAGAGCCCAAAATACAATGTATAATGGTAAGTCTCGACACATACGTCGGAGACATAATACCATACGTCAACTGCTCTCAAGTGGCATAATAACGATTGATTATGTCAGGTCGAAGGAAAACCTAGCGGATCCACTAACTAAAGGTTTACCTCGAGAGCAAGTTGAGAAGTCATCGAGGGGAATGGGCTTGAAGCCTATAATCTAAGAATTGTCACTGTGGAAACCCAACCTAGTTGACTGGAGATCCCAAGATCTAGGTTCAAAAGGGACAACAGAAACTTTGTGCAATTCAAAACAAGCACTGAAGAGTTTCGTACTCTTTCCCATTCCGATAATGACGCTGAGTGCTGTCTGTCATTGGTTAGGATAAGCTAAGGCTTTTAATGATCACTATATTAGGAGATGAGTCCTAATGGGGGTAAAGACAGAGTTACCTCTTCATAGTAGATCACCTATTTCAAGTAAGAAGTGAGGCCGCTTCCATGGGAACCTTAAAGGCGGGTTACCCTAAAGTGCTTGATGAATCCAGGACCGTTGTTCAGGGCCAAAATGAACACAACCGTAGAACGGGTAAATGGTCGAATTAAAGCTGTGTGTTGGCAATGTCTTGGTTTACACCAACGGCAGAACAGTTCAAGACTATGGGTCACTGGTTTGCCAAGTAAATCCGATTGTCATTCACTAGGAAAGGTTCAAGGCGAAAGCTACCTATTTTGCGAAGCTTTAGCTCACGGTATCTCTCTCACGTGTCTGAATGAATATTTGAAGAATTGTGGGGGATTGTTGTAAATTCTTCAATTATTTCATAAGGGTATATATGTCTTTGTGAATGGCAAAGGGGTGCTAGAGTGGTTACAATCCATAGAGGGTTGCAACCCCACCCCAAAGGGTGTCATATGGTACCCCTCCATGCCTTTATAAAGGGGTCATGCACTCCTAATTAAGAAAGTTCAAAAAATAGAAGACAGATATCCAGATTCTACAGACACTTTGTTTTTGGTTTTGAGAGAGATCCACCATTTTATCCTAGTTCAAACACTTGTGAAGGTGTGCACCTTGAACAAGTAGAATCCAAGTTATCCTGGGAGAACATTGGCAATTCGAATCCGTAGAGCACCTGTGACGGGGCCAATAAGTTCTTAAGGACAGAGTCTTTCTCGACTTGGACAATCGAATCAGGTTTCTCTGGTTCTTACTGTTTTTAGGGTTATATTGCATCTAGATCTACTTTTACTGTTTTGATCTGTTTGTTTGCAAGTTATATTACTGTTTAATGACTAAATTTTACCAACATATTTCACTTTGGTTAAAATATTTTTGAAGCATACAAAGTGATAAGGCAATTTATTAAACCTTCTATTGGTATCAATTGTTCATTTGATATCATTAAATGCCTTAATCATATATTTAAACCCCTTCTTTATTTCAATTGGTATCTCATGAAATTTATTGAGTTAAATGCAATATATGTGATCACTTGATTGAATATGTCTTGCCATATGAACTAATTGGTTGAAAATGAAATGATGTAAATTGGCATAATCTTATATGAATATAATTGGCATCATGAAATGCATGGACTTTGATAATTAATAAAATTGATATCATGGAATGTATTGATATATCTTTAATTGGTATCAAATTTGGGAAGAAATCATGCTTAAGATGATCTTAGACTGTAAATGGTATTCATGAGTATCTATCTTTTGAAAAATGCTCTTCTATGCATGAATTTTGATTTTTTTTTTTATGGCAAAAAGGGGGAAATGCCAAATGTGCATATTTTTTAAATTTGTTATCATTTTTGCACACATCTATTGGTATCTCATTTTAGAACTTAATTTTGCTTCTCCACTTTTTGATAATGTCAATGGGGGGGAGAGAAATCATAGAAATGAGATTAAAACTTGTTTTACCCCCACCCTTGGATTAAGGGGGAGTAAATGTACTAACGTGTTTGTCTAAGTCTTATAGAGTTATTTTGAAGACAATCACACATTGAGGGGGAACTTATGTTGAGGGGGAGCAAAATTGTCAAATTTAGACTCCAAGAAGCTCACAAGTATCAACAAGTTTTAAGGGGTTGCCATCATCAAAAAGGGGGAGATTGTTGGCGATTTGGTCGCATAAATGGATTTTGATGACGTCAACATGAAAGAAGTCTTCGACGTACGAACACAAAGCAATACAAAAAGTGTCGAAGCATATGGGGTGAAGAGCGAGAATGTGAAGACTAGCGGCAAAACGAAGAAAATGATTAAGAGCTTAATATAAGTATAAGTGAGTTTATTCAAATGTTTCAAAGCTCTTAGGAATCATACATTTTGCATCACTTGCATTTAAAATGGCTTAGAATGCTAAAAGAATCATTTGCATTTTATTTGCACCAAAATGAACTTCATGCATCGGTAAATGATCTTCTAAAAACTATTAAATGGTTGAATTAAACTTCAAATGATATACCATTAGATAGATATGTGTCTATAGTTTGCTACGGTTCAAACGGAACACAATTCCGATATATAGAACTTTTTCTAGAGCCATTTTACTACAACATGTTCAGATGTGCGTTTTCTGCATACATGTCACATTAGAAAAATTTCATAAAATTCATCTTAATGTTTTTAGAGCTGAATTGTTTACAGAAGCTAGATCTATGTGTCTAGTTTATGTAGAAATTTAAGGATCATGATTTATAATTTTCTAGAGAAAATTATGACCAAAATACCAAGTGTCGTCAGTCTTGACTGGTCATCCACATACTGAAACCAGAGAGCTCCATGTCGGTTCCCATGTCGGTTTGCTCGCCGGTATTCATGCCAGTTTTGGCTAAGAAAATCATGCTCTCTGGAACCAGGGAGCTCCTCGCCGGTCTCCATACCGGTTTTCTCGCCGGTCTAACGAATAGTTTTTTGAACGTTATATAGCCGTTAGGAGCCGTTGCAAACCTAGACCGGCATGCCGGTCTCCTCGCCGGTTTGCTCGCCGGTCTCGCTGTAAGTTGGGGAAAGCTTTGCATTTTATTATAAATAGAACCTCAACTCATTTGCATGAAGTTAGAGACTTGATACACAACCTTCATACATTCTCTAAAGCAAATACAAGAGTGTCTTAAACCTTCATACACTTAAACACTCATACAAGCTCATACACATCTTCATTACATTTAGTGAGCTTAGAACACTTGGGTTTGCTCTCACACAATCTTCTTATTATTTGTGAGTGCCCAAGTGTGTTTTAATTCTTTCTTATCAAAACACTTGTGGTTTGTGAAATCCCATTGTTTGGGTAAATTGTAAAGGTTGTGAGTGCACCTACGAACAAAACTCAAAGTTGTAAAAGGGTTCGGAGTGCGCCTTGGCGGAAAACTCTTGGTTACGAGTGAACCACGGAAAACTCGATTTTAGTGGAAATCTTCAAGCGAGGCTTGAGGGAGTGGACGTATGCACGTTTGGCCGAACCACTATAAATCGCGGTGTCGTATTTCTCTTTCCCTTAACTTTTACTTATTTGCAAGTTTAATTACATTTATAATATCGAATAGAAAACTTGCATATAGGCTATTAATTGGAATAGAGAAAATTGTCTTAAGTCCCAATTTGGTAATAAGAGCTAAAATCGGCAAAGATTTTATAATTCCGCATTTGTAGCGATAACCCAATTCACCCCCCCTCTTGGGTATAGAGATTGTTTGTCGCTATTGCTTGTAGGGAATTTTCAGTTAAAATATTAATTAAATAAAGATAAAAATTGATTTTTCATTAAAAGAAAATGATAAGTAGTCTTCATTTTAAAGGAGACATATAAAAATTATTTCGTTAATAAATTAGATTTCTTTTTATTAATTTATAAGATAAATTTAACAATTTTTTTCACATTAAATAAAGACAACAGCCCTCAATTAGATTTCTTAATTACTCCACCATTATATGGAATCTTTTAGTAATATATTGATAATCATCGTTATCTAAAGCTCGACTTGTAGATATCCAAGCACAACTATCCGTGTATGATATTATATTACTATCATCCCATCACACGTGAGTGAAAGATGTTGGATTTGAACATCCGTGAAAAATCGACCGACCCAATATTAAAGATAATAAGAAGATATATTTGGATTGAGCAACTAATCTAATGCAAGAGACTCTCAAATTATCCAAACGATTATTTGTCATCTCAAAATCAAGTAATTAACAATTTGAACTGAAACTACACAAAGTTTTCTTCTAATCTCTAAAGTTAATTAAAGCAAAATATAGATATAATTATAAATATTATTATCAATCAGAGGCCACTTGGCTCCCAGAATCATTGCAGGTGGACTCTATCTTTGGTGCTTTTCTTTTGCGGCGGCGAACATCTGATGATAGCCTGCTTGACACACACACAAAAAAAAAAAAAAACATTAAAAACAAATATTAGATTAAATGAATCTACAAAAACAAAATCATGCTAATTACGAAATACATTTTCCGATACCCTAACCTTTGAATTGACCGAAAAAGATTTCAGCAATATTTCTCGCATAAAATAATATATCGTGATGTTCAAGTATTAATTTATTGTCCGATTAATCGGACATGACATACATGACTGGCTACAACTGTACAAGGGTGATTTTAAGCTTAGGTAGTTGCGTAAGGCTATAAATTTTTAAAAAGCCCTATTTTTTAGCCATCTTCTTAATAATACCTTAATAAATAATTATCCTAAATTTTTAATTTTTTAAGTTCTCTATTGAATTATAGGAATACTCTAATTTTATTTAGAATTAAAAAAAACATATCAACTAAAAACTATGTATATGAATGTAACGAGGCATCACTAAAAAAAATCTCGCCTAGAGATATTTTCGCTTATTTATTTAAACTTTCAGGATTGATTTCAAATTAAATTATGAATAGTACATGCTTCCTATCGCCATGAAAATGAAGGAATAATATAAATAAACAAACGAAGTATATATCAAAGTTACCCTAAATGCAAGGAAGTATCAGAATGATTATCTTCATCTTCAATTGATGTGCAGTGACAATGATCAGTTTTTGAATTTTTGAAGGAAAATCTTCTTTCCAGAGGATCAAATTCAAGTAATGGTGATCTTGATCGTCGAAGCTCCTCCATCTATATATATATTTATCCACATTATGTTTCAATAATATATATATATAATGTATTTGCAAAGCATCAAGAATATTATTATTGGCTTACCTGTTTCCTTAAAGTCTCATTCTCTAATATGGCCTTTTGCTCCTGAATTTTATAAAGGAAAAAAATAAATATGTCAAATTCGATTATGTCAATTATTTCAAAAAGAAAACAAAGGATCATGATTTTGTCAAGACAACAAAAATCACAATTCAATCCCATTATAATCTTATCTCATTTTTTATTTCTTCGTTTTCAATTAAAATCCTATCTAATTCCGGTTAAATTTCGAGGCAAAAACATATATTTCGGATTCCGTCCTCGCCCGTTGGGATAGAAAAATTGTCATACTTAGATATCATTATACTCTATCCGCATTCATTGTCTCATTAAGTTCAATAAAAATTACTTCTCTCTTTATGATTTCTATTTGTGTCAATTTAATTCGTAATTTCCGACATTGGTTGACGTATGCTCAAATAGAATTCCAAAATAACTTTTTGTTAAAAAAAAAAGCCCAGTTTACCAGTAATCTGGATCTCTTAATCTGCTCCAACAGAACTTGTTCCTGCAGCATTAAAGATACAATTAGGCCTGTAATCAACTTTGAAAGAAGCATAAAAATACATATTAATCAATCGATGTGTTATTACCTTCTTCTCCTTGACAGATAATATGCCTTCACTTAATTGATGATCCAGTTGTTGCAGCTCTTTGAAGCTCAACCCATCCAGTTCTTTTCCATTCATTTGCCTGTAATGTAATTAATAAATCATATTAGAACCAAAAAAAATTGAAATTAAAGGAAAATTATCATTTGTCCACCCAAGTTAATTAAAGTCCAAAAATACCCCTGATTTTGTAAATTTTCACTTGTCCACCCAAGTTATTAAAAAAAGTCATTTACACCAAAAATTACTAGTTTTTTGGGTGTAAAATTTCCTTCTTCATAATAAGTTTTCGCCTTTTCGGGTGTAAAATATCATCTATAATAAAATATCCCTTTTTATAACGTGGAGTGAGAAAATGAAAAGTTTTAAAAACCAAGAGTATTTTCGGATTTTATCTTAATTTTAGATGGAAGAATAATAAATTAATTCTTAAAAAAATTAACTTATATAAAGAGAATGGCTTACATGTATGCTAAATGAAGCCTTGCAAATTCATCTTTCAGAGCATTCACTTCAGGTGCTTGCTGATTGTTCATTGAAAATGAAAATAGGGATCATAAAGTTTTATTATGTTAATGTATGTATAAAGTATAAACAATGTTATTATAAAATCCGATAGCATATCGATCAACTGTACCTATATTTAAACTTATAAATTTATGAAAAATTATCATTTGTCTATTCAAAAGTTAAAGTTAAAATCCGAAAATATAAAATGACGTTTTACAGCCAAAAATTAATAATATCAGACATTTTATACCTAAAATTACTTGCGAAAAAGTTCATTTTACACCCAAAAATTAATTAGTAATTTGAGTATAAAAATATTAATTTTTTAATAACCTAGATGGACAAAAGATGAAAATTTTCAAAAACTTAATATATTTTCAAACTTTAACTTAACAATGGATGAACAGATGATATTTATCCGAAATTTAAGTATGAAACAAACAAGAAATGTGAAATGATACCTCTGCCTTATGCACTTCATGAGGATTTGTTTGGCTTTCCAAATCCAGGCCTTTGTTGTATCTTGAAAGAATGTGGTCCATGCTACACACCAGTAAATTAAAATATAAATATTTAAAAAAAGAAAAAAAGATAGTTATTGTATAATTGAATTTTAACTTTTAATTACCGTAATATATACGTATCAGATGATTATAAAAAGTTCAACACATTGAGAGAAATTTATTTATATGAGGTATATTCAATATACTCGGTCACTAAATGTATGAGATGTGTTAATCAGTAATTTTCACCATTGTTATTGATTAATTTCGAATTTAATGTATATATATCAAAATATTAACACACAGACATACTATGTCATCTATTTCCCGTCAAAATAAGTCTTTCTCCAACAAATCTTCTAAATTCATAAACATATGTGAACTTTTACTTTTCCTTATTAATAATTAAAATAAAGTTTTTTTTTAAACGTTGAAAATCTCGCCGCCAAATCTTCCAACTCGGGGTTAAGCATGCAGGTAAAACCCTCGGTTGCACTAGGATCTTATAAAAAAATACACTCACTGAACTCGAACCTATGATCTAGTAACCAAATCATAAACCATTTATCACCAAGACACGTCCCTTAAAGGTAATAATAATAATAAAATAATATAAAAATATATAATAAATAGTAATAATATATAATATAATAATAATAATAAATATAAATATAAATAAAGTTCTTTCGGTTAAAGGGTTCATCAAAAACATCAAAATGGCCCTAAAAATAGCACACTTAGCAGCCAACCAAACCAACCAAGTGCCATGCAATGCATACATTATCATCCGTAGCACCAAAGAGTGAGCTGCCCGTTGCTAAATCCGATATCGATCTCATAATTTCATATATATATATATATATATTATTTTTAACGTAAAATTTAGCCACCCATAAAATAAAAATCCGCCTTCCATTGTACATTATACATAAATTGACCAAAAAACCAACCTTACAAAACTTGTCTAATTTTATCAAACACAAACACCTTGACAGAAGAAAAAATCTCCAAAAAAAATAAGAAAAAGAAAAAGAAAAAAGAAGAAACCTGGAACTTGAAAACTCATAAAGCTTGCCAGTGCTGGAGAAGACGATGACACCAACATCAGCATCACACAAAACTGATAACTCCTTGGCTTTTTTCAGCAACCCATTACGCCTTTTTGAGAAGGTCACTTGCCGGCTGTTCAAATTCTCTATTCTTTTTATCTCTATTTTGCCCCTCCCCATTTTTTTTGAAAGAAGAAATATAAAATGAAGAAGAAGAAATCAAATCAAAAGTGGGCTTTAAATAATTGAATTTTTTGATAGGTCATTTTACAAATGAAGAAGGAAAATGTGACCAAAATTAGTATATGTAACAGAGAAAGGTAACAGATGGGATACTATATGTAGCAAATTATCCAAATATGGTATGTTTATTTACTTGGACGATTGGTTTTTTACCTCTTTTGGAACTTTAGCTTAGGCTTTGTTTGGTATTCACATTAATTCTTCAAGATTGTGAAAAAAATGCTTTTATCTTTTGATACTACTAAAAGTGCTTTTGGGATTACTAAAGTATTGACTGAGATATTACGAAAATTACAGGGATAAATATGACGCTCGATTGATCTCTATTAATGAGTCATCACCTGCATCATTTTGACGTAGATGAATAATATCGCGTCAAATTTGAGACGACGTTGTAATAATAGCGTAATTTACTTTTTTTTTTTTTTTTTTTTTACAATAATGTAGGGGTGCAAGAGGTTTTAGTGTTTAAAGAAATAGAATATTGTAAGTAATGTATTTAATTAATAATAATGTTTGGAGTAATGGATTGAAGATTAATGTTTCAAATAAATGGAGTAAGATTTGGTATAAATTTTACACCAAATCTTGCTTTACCACTGGAGTTGCTCTAAGTGGTTAAAACCAAAAAAATATTAGGAAAGAAAGTCACAATCTCCCTTTTGTAATTAAAAATATTTCTTATCTCATTTGATGTTAAAACCAAAAAATATTCATTGACCAATCAAGTTGCGCCAAAAAGACTTTCTACAATTGTAAATATTATCTATTAAATATTTCTTCAAAAGTATTAACTATGGTGGTTTTTTTTTTTTTTTTGACAAACAACATTGTGTCTTTGAAAGTGCTAAAATTGCTTTTAAGATTGTCTAATAATAAACATATATATTAAAACTAAAGCAAATTTTTTTTTTTTTTGTTTTTTGTTTTATATATAAAAAGAAATAAAAACAATTTGAAGATTAAAAAAACAATTGGGTATCGAAAACTTTATTGATACTTGTACAAGAAGCACTTTCTTATGAAAAGAACTCGTAACTATACTCAAATTTCCAATTAAAATGAAGTTACCATAAATATAAAAATTGGACCCATCATGCTTTATGAAATTTCCATGTACGATTTGATATTCTCTCCTGATTTGAATTCCGATTCATTTGTAAATATGTAATTAGGACAAAAAATCACTTCAAATCCCTACTAAATATTTAATTCGTTCAAAAAGTTATCTCGAATCCCATAACAAACCTTAGAGATATCAAATCTCGATTGTGATTTGAGATTTTTTAAATAATGAGTCGGGAAACATCATAGATTTAAGACAAAAATTATCCTAAATCTTGACCAGTTTTTTTTTTTTTTTTTAAAATATAGCATAAAAAAGAAAGATAATAAATTCATAACAAAAGTAAATATTGGAAAGTTTAATATTTTGATTCCAAACACATCATTACCATATTTATTTAAGGCAAATATGGCCAATTAAATATGGGCTATCTATTATTAGTAAATCTAAATAGGGAAGGTTTCCAATGAATTTAGGATAAATATGGAAGCAAATATATAAATACAGAATTAATGACCATACTATTTTATTTTCTAGCGTTGAGAGAACAAAAACGTAATTATGTCCGATATATATGTCTAATTTCGTTTTCGAATAAGTAAAAATTATATTACAGCTTAAAATTTTTGTCTATTTGAAAATGAAATCGGGAATTGTGTGGAGCATTACTCTTAATAGAATTACTTATAGTCAACGTACAAGTCCTTCATCAAAGATTTTGACAAGGTACAAGTAAGAGAAACGCATTTTGTTTAAGAAAGTGTTTTGTTTTTATGCCTTGATTGAGAAGTACATGTGAAACCTTATCAAGCTGGCTCTCGGATTACTAATTATGCTTATTGCTTTAGGGTTTGTTTGGTTTAACGAAGGGGAGGGGAGGGAAGAGATTTTAATGGAGGGGAGAGGATGGAAGGGAAGAAATTTTAATTAAATATATGTTTGGTTCAAAGGAGGGGAGAATATGATTTTTAATTAGATATATGTTTGGTTCAAGAAGGGAGATAAGAGATTTTAAAACTAATTTACTATTTTATCCTTGTAGCCTTTTATAAATAAAATTAAAATAATATAGGCTTATATTATCTTTGAATTAAACAAAGAATAAAATTAAAATTAAAAGCTCTACATAATACATGTTATTAAAAATAAAATTAAAACAAGCATCAAACCAGTAGATATGGTTTGACATAGATGAATAGATAAAGAATAAAACAGGAAGCAAAGAATAAAACAATAGAAGAAAAACAAAAAACAAAGAAAATGAGGAAGAGAGAGCGTACCTTAGAAAAGAGAGAGGAATTGAGTGGTTAAACAAATATAAGAGAAGAGAATAAGAAGAATTGAATGGTGAAGCAAACATAAGAGAGATTTGTAATTAGGACAATTTTGGATTTTAATGTATAAGTAGAGATAATTTAGTCAATGTATTTAAAATTTTAATTTTTCACTTTCTCTCCCCTTCAAAACCCACACTTTTGGAGGGGAGTTAAAATTGGCTTAGGAGAGATTTTGCTCCCCCCCAAAAAAAATTAAACCAAACAAACATAATTTAAAATAACCCATCCCCTCCCCTCCAAAACCCCCAACGAAACACACTGTTATGGTTTTTAGCCACTACTGAAAATTAATATCCAAATTATTACACAAAACAGGTTGTAAAATCAGTGAGTTTGGGAATAATGTCATGATAAAAAAGTCATTTTAACCCTTTATTTATCTCGCATGTGATGCGCGGGGTTGAGTAATTTTTTGGTTCTCGGCCAGTATTTTAGATTCATGAGTACAAGAAGACATATGTCTTATTAATATTCACAAAATCATAATCTCACAATATGAGATTATTGTTTGACGCTAGCTTATACTTTAGTATTTATTCAGTAACTTATAAACTAGTTTATACTCACTGTCAATATTTTTACCAAACACACCTTAATATTAACAGATTATCGGATATATTTTATTTTTACCTGAGAATATAACTATCCTTCACTATACTAAATTTTCAAGGGGATTTTAAATAGACTATAGTGAAAGTAGGTTTCATTAGATATCTCACGAAGTCGCATCATAGAGGATCTCATCATTCCTTGTTAATATGGCAAAAAATCAAAATAATTTATATGCATATCTCATAATTTTGCCACAAAAATCAACTCTATCCCTAAAGTTTTGAATCATCAATTAATAATCAACGATAATTCTCATCCGTTAAATGAAATCACTCATGTGGCATAACATACGGCTGCGATCATCCTTTACCGCCTCCAAAACCCAAACAATCTAAAGACAAAGTTACCAAATTTGGAGAAATATCATCCGAATCCTTAATTTTTTTCATAATTACTCATTAAATTCAATTTTTTTTTCACAATTATTTATCAGGTCTTATTATTCTAACAATAAAAGATTGATATTGCATTAGTTACTATTACTGTAAGAACAATAGTAGAAATGACGAATGAGACATCTCAGTCTCATCACGTCACATCCTGACTATGATTCGAGATGGAAAAATTATCTTATATTTTTCTGAATCAGAATGAAAAACAATACCAAATCAAACTTAAAACGAGAGCTATGCTAATCTAATCCAATGGTCGTGCCGAGTTATAGAAGTTGAAATATGGACCATTAAATTTAAAACAAAGGTCATTAATTTTGAAATGTATACTATTAGAATTGATACATATTTCACGTTTAATATTAGAAGTTCCAAATTGATCAATGTCATGTTTCAAGTTCATTGACCATTATTATTTTAACTTCAATGCTCTGATATAGGTATCGCGATATTGTAGTTATGTCTAAGAAAATAAGAACACAATCTCTTCTTTGTTTTTAGCTTTCTGGGTCCTTTAGGGCAGTGGTGGAGTCACTAAGAGGCGAGCAGGGCAGTCACATCCACTTAATCCAAAAAATTATTAAAATATATCATATAATTTAATGAAAAATCTGAATTATTAATAAGATAATTTTGCTTCATGCCCTTTGAAATGAAGAATATTTACCACTTTTTGTGAAAATCAAATTTTACTTCCCACTGAATTAATGTTATGACTCTACTACTTGTACCGGCCAAGTTTGGGGTAAAAGACCCAAATGACATTGCACCTCTTATGACCTTCATCTGGCTCACAAGTAACGTTATGGGTTACTGTTAAGGCCAAACTAAAATGAGTTCCAGAATCTAAGTACCGAGCCTACACACAAGACTCACACACGGGGCCCACGAGTCTATACTATTGGTATGTATGCCCTAGAGCTACATGTGAAGTAAACGGTTTCTTGTGTTAAGAAATAAAATGATGCATTATTCATTTATCAAATTGTTTGTTTAATTTTCGCATATTATATATCTTCATAAATACCGTAGATTACTTATGTACCTTCAGACTTGGTGTATGAGTGTCATGCACCAGAGGATTTAAGTCTGAAGTTAGTAATCTTAAATAGTCCATAGAGAGCAAACAAACCGGGTACTTTGTTTGTGGTTTATCTATAGCTGCGGTCCATTCTATATTTAGATGGCGATCTTAATCCAGATCGTCCATGTAGAGACATGAGAATGGAGGCACCTTATATGATGTGATCATATAGGACTGGACCTAGATAGAAATGACATTCTTATAATATCTGTTAAACAAAGAAAGTCATTTCGATCTACTTGATGGTCATATATGGATTGATCTTAATCCTGAGTGTACTACGAACTCCTGCATGGCGGGATATGTCCTTTGATTTACAAAGGTGAGGTTGGTGTAGCAATCCCAACCAATAACTACGTACTTTGGGGGCATAGTCTGTTATGTAGCTGGGAACGTTTTACATAGACATGGAATTCACTCCTTCTTACGAGAAGTAGATGAGTATCTCTCTTAAGGGTTGATTCGGTACTTGAACGATTTGAGCGCTCAAGTCTTTCTATTACGAATAGAAAGATTAATATTCATAACAGTTATGAATAAATCGTTCATTAGAGAATCAATGGTACTTAAGGTAAAAATAATTAGAGGGGTATAACGGACATTATGACCCGGCTCTAATTACGAGATATTCGTGAAGGATCAATTCGTATGCAATGACTATATCGGTGGACACCGACTTGGTTCGGCTTAATATTTCATCTACGGCAATGAGAGTGCAACTTCGGATTTTTAGTGGAATAATTCGAAGTTAATAATTCAGAATATTTAATTAAGAGCTTAATTAGTATTTCGAGATTATTGGAGCTCGGAACCGTAGGTCCACTTGGTCCCCGTGCTAGCTCGATTTACTTTAGCGGAGCTAATATAATTGGATGGTCCAATTATATACTCACAAAGAATAAATATTGTTAATATGATTAATAATATTAATTACATCACACTTGAGACTTTATATTAAAAGTTAATATAAAGTATTAATAATTATATGATAATTATTAAAATAGAACATTAAATTATATATGATATAATTTAATAAGACTAAGAATTATTTTGGAAACAAAAATTATCACCATGGTAGGATTCCTTATTGGATAAGGAATATGATTTGTTTGTTTGAGAAACAAAGTCAAACCCAAAAAAACCCCACCATGGCCGAATTCCTCATGGATAAGGAATAGGATTTGTTTGTTTGAGAACAAAATCAAATCCAAATTACTTACCCTTGGCCGAATTTCATATATGGTAAGGAATATGATTTGTTTATTTTGGAAGCAAAATCAAACTAATAAACCTTACCCTGGCCGAATTTCATAGGGATGAGGAGACTAATGGTTGATTTGTTTTATGAAACAAATTACCTAAAGTATAAAAGAAAAATTATGATTTAATTTTTCAGATCTAGACATTAGAAACCTAGCCTCCATCTCTTCTTCAAGCTCTCAAAAGTTGAGAAAGTGAATTGAAGAACCTGAAATTAATTCGGTGTGTGATCTTAATCTCTAAACCGTTTAGAGATTAATTTGTGAGTGTAGCCCACACTATCCTCCGTTTGTAACGAGACATAGCTCGGAAGACCTTGTGACGTTGGAAAAACCCTTTTCCCCTTCATCTACAAGTCACGGCAGTGGGCAAAATAAAACCCCACTGCCGCACGCACAAAGCCAATTTTGGGGCTCGGTTTTGTTTGATTTTAATTCGGGTTTTTGGGAAACACTTTGGGGTAATTTTAGGGCTGTGTTAGGATTGATTTTAACTGAAAAATCAGATCTGAAATCTCACAGCAGTTCACGCAAAAACTGAACTGATTTGGGTGCTGTTCGCGCGTGTAACGGGTGCAAAACAGTCCGCTATTTCACTGCAATTCAAGGGGCTGTTCGGGGACTGTTTCGGGGACATTACGGGGCTCAAATATTGTCCAAAACAGAAGCAAAACATCAGTGAACTCACAGTTGTGGTTCGGCCAAAGCAAAGGGAGAGCAGAAAATTTTTTCAAGTTCGGTCCGTGAGCCTTACCGCTTCCGCTGCGCGAGGGAAGGCGTTCCCTACAATTGACATCAAGAGCGAGGTTGAAAAGTGCTCTTAACTCTTCACTTTTTCATTTAAAGTTTCTGTTTTAATATGTTTATATGAGTTATAAATATGATATACATGTTTAGATGAGTGGGCACATTATTGAGTTCATGTGATGAATGGTTTTGATATTTCATGTGATGAATGAATTTTGCATTGGTCGTAAATTTTTATGGCTCTTATTTTTGTAGTTGGTTTTGATTTTGGGTTGTAAGGCCATAAAGCCATTGTTTATATTCATTGTAATTTTAGTTTTCAATGTAAAATTTCAATTCTTTGTAATATGGAGCACCGAAGTCGCAAAAGGAGCCAATACCACTTTGGAGCGGGATTTGAAGACCAAGGAATGCCTTGGTATATCTTTTGTACTAATTAGATTAGTATAGGAAAAATAAGAGTCTGGTCAATGCAAAATAATTTTTATGTTATATGTATGTTTATTTCGAATTGTTTGAATAACATGTCATATAGACTAGGGTGCCCACTCGTGCATTTTACTTGCCATAACATGTCATAGATGCATTATCATTATAGACATAAAATTATGATTTTATGTAATTTAAAATGTTTAAGTTAGAAATTGATATGCATTAAAATCATTAATTAGATTAATGAGATTTAGTGTCTAAAACTTGAATATATTGGACTTAATTGGTGCATAATAAATTCCATTGGTATATAGGATGGAAACCCGGATATAAATTCCATAGCCGATTCCGTATGGACGGAAATGTGGTCTGCACTCGGGATACAATTCCACGTACCATTGGATTTTATGACGCACTAAGATTTATTAAAATGTTTAATTAAAATTTTGACCATTTAGAATTCCATGATTTTAGACCTTTAAGTGCCTAGTATTTTAAGGGTTAAAATATTGTAGCTCACTTATACCACTCTAATTAAATTAGTTTAAAAGAGTAAAACTGTTAGTAGAGACTAATGAGAAATTAGTGACATGATTTTAATAGTTAAAATTGATTAGCTCACTTATGACAAACTAGTGTAAATAAATTATGCTTTTGCCGCCATAAGTTTATCCACACTAGTTAGGATAAAATATTAGATATTTTAGATAGAAACCTTAAGTTTAAAATAGTGAGTGGGAGAGGGATATACGACAGTACATCCCATGATCTCCGTTGTTAGTCCAAAAACGTGAGATTCAAAAGGCGCATCGAGACGGCTTTGTTTTCGTCCCCCTACGAATGGTGTCCATTTTGGGTCAATATCAAGTTTGGGTTCCGAAAGGATAGGGATTCTAGATGTATCTTGTGAACTGACCTACCCTACGGCGGCACTTCACTTGTTAAGTCAAAAAATCCCGAAACGGCGGGTTACACTCACAAAGGAATAATTAACTGTTAATGAAATTCCTTGATCAAATAAAACAGTAGTTGTTTAATATAGGAATAAGAGTTATTCCTGCATATATTAAAACAACTGAGATTGTCTCAATCTATCATGCGAGTACTTGAACTACCCTACGGCGGCACTTACTTGTGGGATGATAGATCTCCGTGGCATAATAATTCTCTTAGGTTTCTAATTCATTATTCATGGTTCATGCATCATGTTTAATTTTATGCCAAAATTCTTTGATGATTTTAATATGCGATGAATGAATGTTAAATACATGTTTATTTTATTTTCAACCATGGTTTCTCCAATTATTTCCATTCTCTCAAATGATAAGTTGACCGGAGAAAATTATGTTAAATGGAAAAGTAACATGAACGCTATTCTAGTCTATGAAGACCTAAAGTTTGTCCTGACGAAGGAACGTCCTCCCGAGCCGGCCAGAAATGCTGGCCAAGCTGTGCACGATACCTATCAGAAATGGGTCGCAGCAAATGAGAAAGCCTGCTGCTACTTGCTAGCAGGGATGTCTGAGGTTCTTGCTGCAAAGCATGAACCTATGGCTCTAGCATCACAGATGATGGAATCATTGCAGGGCATGTTTGGGCAGCCTTCGGAGCGTCAACGCCATGAGGCCATGGTCACAGCGATGACTGCTAGGATGAAGGATGGGACATCAGTCCGAGAGCATGTCTTAAGGATGATGACTTATCTCAATACTGCTGAAACCCATGGAGCTCGTATTGACGAGCGTAGCTAGGTGACCATGATTATGGAAACTCTTCCAAAGAGTTTCCTGCAGTTTAAAAGCAACTATGTTATGAACAAGTTGTCTTTTACTTTGACCCAACTGCTTAATGAGCTCACCCATTACGAGTCCATGCTGGTGGATCCTCGTAAGTCCAGTGCAAATGCAAATATTGCCGAATCTTCTAAATCTGCAAAGAAAAAGAAGAAAGGCACTGGAAAGGCTAAGGGTAAGCCCATGAAGAAGAAGAACAAGAAAGGCTCCAAGGATACCAAGCCCAAAGGAAAATGTTTCCATTGCGACAAGAATGGGCATTGGAAAAGGAATTGTCCTAAATACCTTGCTGAGCTAAAGGAGAAAAAGGAAACAGGTAAATATGATTTACTCGTTATTGAATCTCTATTAGTGGAGGATGATAAATCCGCTTGGATTATAGATTCTGGGGCCACTAACCATGTTTGTTCTTCTTTACAGCTACTTGATTCATGGAGGGACCTTGCTGAAGGTGATTACGCCATGAGAGTCGGGACATGGGATGCCGTTTCAGCAAGAGCAGTGGGAGTTTCTAGTTTAAATTTTATTAATAATAGTTATTTAAATTTGAACAATGTGTTATTCATTCCTGGTTTCCGCAGGAATCTGATTTCTGTTTCTAGACTTATGGATGATGGTTATTCTATTTCTTTTAATAGCAATTCGGTTATTATTGGTAGAAATGGATTGACTATATGCACAGGAAACTCAGAAAATAACTTGTATGTGTTAAGACCGTTAACGCATAAGTCACTGCTCAACACTGAAATGTTTAAGGTTGAAAAACCAAAAACGAAACGGCAAAAGATTTTTCACGATGACACATATCTATGGCATCTTAGACTTGGTCACATCAACCTTGACCGGATAAATAGATTGACAAAGGACGGAGCCTTAAACCAGTTAAGGCTCGGGACTTTACCAGTTTGTGAATCTTGTTTAGAAAGAAAAATGACCAAGAGACCTTTTACTGGAAAAGGTATAAAATCCAGTCAACCACTAGAACTAATACACTCGGACGTCTGCGGACCAATGATTGTAAAAGCTCGAGGTGGTTATGAATACTTCGTCACATTCATTGATGATTATTCAAGATATGGGTATGTCTACCTAATGCATCACAAATCAGATACCTTTGAAAAGTTCAAAAAGTATCGTGCTGAGGTTGAGAACCAATTAGGTAAGACAATCAAAACTCTACGATCGGATCGTGGAGGGGAATACCTCGACAGAGACTTCGAGGAATTCTTAGTTGAGCATGGGATAGTATCCCAGCTCACAGCACCTGGAACACCACAATAAAATGGTGTTGCAGAAAGGAGAAATCGAACCCTACTAGACATGATGAGATCTATGTTTAGTTATAGCTCACTACCTAGTTCATTCTAGGGATATGCACTGCAAACCGCAATGTATATCCTTAATGTAGTTCCATCAAAGTCTGTTCCTATGACTCCCTTATAGTTGTGGAATGGTCGTAAAGCTAGTTTACGACATTTCCGCATATGAGGGTGTCCAACACATGTGCTGAAGAATAAGACTACGAAACTGGAACCATGTTCTCAGGTGTGCCTATTTGTAGGCTAACCGAAAGAAACTAGGGGTGGATTCTTCTATAGTCCTGATGATAACAAAATATTTGTATCGACAAATGCTACGTTTCTAGAGGAGGACTATATGAGGGAGTTCAAACCTCGTAGTAAAATGTTACTCGAGGAGTTACTTACTGGTTCGACCAGCGCGCCATCGTCAACAAAAGTTGACAAATACATAGCACCTTCGACATCTGATAGTCAGATACTTCCCAGTCAGAATGATCTACCACCTAGACGTAGTGGGAGGGTTGTACGAAAACCTGATCACTACCTAGGGGTTGGAGAGGCACAAGTTGTCGCCTCCAGCGATGACATAGATGATCCATTAACCTACAGTAGTGCAATGGATGATTCTAACAAAGAAGAATGGGTCAACGCCATGAACCTAGAGATGAAGTCCATGTACTCCAACTCAGTCTGGGAACTTGTAGACCAACATGATGGGGTGAAACCCATAGGTTGCAAGTGGATCTACAAGAGGAAGAGGGGATCAGATGGGAATATACAGACCTTCAAAGCTAGACTAGTGGCCAAAGGTTATACCCAGAAAGAGGGAGTTGACTATAAGGAAACTTTCTCGCCAGTAGCTATGCTAAAATCCATCCACACTCTTCTATCCATATCCGCATATTATGACTATGAAATTTGGCAAATGGACTTCAAGACTGCATTCTTGAATGGAAATCTTGATGAAAGTATCTATATGATACAACCAGAAGGGTTTATTGCCCAAGTTAAGAGCAAAAAGTTTGCAAACTGCAAAGGTCCATTTATGGACTCAAGCAGGCATCTCGATCTTGGAATATGATTTGAAGATTTGATACAATGATCAAGTCTATAATTGAGCCGATATTGATGAGCCTTGTGTATACAAGCGCGTCATTGACGAGAATGTGGTTTTTCTTGTCTTTTTACGTTGATGACATCTTACTCATTGGGAATGATGTAAGGATATTATCAGACGTAAAAACCTGGCTAGCTGAGCAATTCCAAATGAAAGATTTGGGAGATGGGAGTTATGTTCTTGGGATCCAGATACTTCGAGATCGCAAGAAACGACTGTTAGCTATGTCTCATGCATCCTACATCGACAAGATCCTTGTGCGATTCGGGATGCAGAATTCCAAGAAAGGCAATCTGCCTTATCGGCATGGAATTCATTTATCGAATGAACAGTCTCCTAAGACACCTCAGGGCATTGAGGAAATGAGACATATCTCATATGCCTCAGCAGTTGGTAGTCTCATGTATGCCATGTTATGCACAAGACCGGACATCTGTTTTGCAGTGGGAGTATTCAGTAGGTTTCAGTCAAACCCATGATTGGATCACTGGGTGGCTGTGAAACACATTCTCAAATATCTTAAGAGAACGAGAGATTATATGCTAGTATATTCTGGTGAGGATATGATCCTAAGGATATACAGACTCTGATTTTCAGAAAGATGTCGATTCCAGGAAATCAACATCTGGATCAGTGTTCACCCTAGTTGTGGGGCTATTGTTTGGCGGAGCATTAAAACAATCTTGCATTGCCGACTCCACCATGGAGGCTGAATATATAGCGGCTTGTGAAGCAGCTAAAAAGCAGTCTGGCTCCGTAAATTCTTGGGAGATCTGAAAGTTGTTCCAGATATAGATAAACCACTCACCCTCTATGGCGATAATAGTGGAGCGGTGGAAAACTCCAAAGAACCAAGAAGCCATAAGAGGGGAAAGCATATAGAGAGGAAAATCATCTCATCAGGAGATAGTGCAGAGAGGGGACGTTAGCGTCACAAAGATTGCATCCGCCAGAGAACCTTGCTGATCCGTTTACAAAGACCTTGCGGCTAAAGTGTTTGAGGTCATCTAGATGGTCTGGTTTACGTGACATGTCCCATTTTCTCTAGTGCAAGTGCGAGATTGTTGGTATGTATGCCTTAGAGCTACATGTGAAGTAAACGGTTTCTTATGTTAAGAAATAAAATGATGCATTATTCATTTATCAAATTGTTTGTTTAATTTTCGTATATATAATATATACTTTCATAAATACCGTAGATTACTTATGTACCTTCAGACTTGGTGTATGAGTGTCATGCACCAGAGGATTTAAGTCTGAAGTTAGTAATCTTAAATAGTCCATAGAGAGCAAACAACCGGGTACTTTGTTTGTGGTTTATTTATAGCTGCGGTCCATTCTATATTTAGATGGCGATCTTAATCCAGATCGTCTATGTAGAGACATGAGAATGGAGACACCTTATATGATGTGATCATATAGGACTGGACCTAGATAGAAATGACATTCTTATATATCTGTTAAACAAAGAAAGTCATTTCGATCTACTTGATGTTCATATTTGGATTGATCTTAATCCTGAGTGTACTACGAACTCCTGCATGGCGGGATATGTCCTTTGATTTACAAAGGTGAGGTTGGTTGTAGCAATCCCAACCAATAACTACGTACTTTGGGGGGCATAGTCTGTTATGTAGCTGGGAACGTTTTACATAGACATGGAATTCACTCATTCTTACGAGAAGTAGATGAGTATCTCTCTTAAGGGTTGATTCGGTACTTGAACATTTGAGCGCTCAAGTCTTTCTATTACGAATAGAAAGATTAATATCATAACAGTTATGAATAAATCGTTCATTAGAGAATCAATGGTACTTAAGGTAAAAATAATTAGAGGGGTATAACAGACATTATGACCCGGCTCTAATTACGAGATATTCGTGAAGGATCAATTCGTATGCAATGACTATATCGGTGGACACCGACTTGGTTCGGCTTAATATTTCATCTACGGCAATGAGAGTGCAACTTCGGATTTTTAGTGGAATAATTCGAAGTTAATAATTTGAATATTTAATTAAGAGCTTAATTAGTATTTCGAGATTATTGGAGCTCGGAACCGTAGGTCCACTTGGTCCCCGTGCTAGCTCGATTACTTTAGCGGAGCTAATATAATTGGATGGTCCAATTATATACTCACAAAGAATAAATATTATTAATATGATTAATAATATTAATTACATCACACTTGAGACTTTATATTAAAAGTTAATATAAAGTATTAATAATTATATGATAATTATTAAATAGAACATTAAATTATATATGATATAATTTAATAAGGCTAAGAATTATTTTGGAAACAAAAATCATCACCATGGTAGGATTCCTTATTGGATAAGGAATATGATTTGTTTGTTTGAGAAACAAAGTCAAACCCAAAAAAACCCCACCATGGCCGAATTCCTTCATGGATAAGGAATATGATTTGTTTGTTTGAGAAAAAACAATAAACCCAAATTACTTACCCTTGGCCGAAATTCATATATGGTAAGGAATAGGATTTTTTTATTTTGGAAGCAAAATCAAACTAATAAACCTTACCCTGGCCGAATTTCATAAGGGATGGGAGAATAATGGTTCATTTGTTTTATGAAAAAAATTACCTAAAGTATAAAAGAAAAATTATGATTTAATTTTTCAGAGCTAGACATGAGATTAACCTAGCCTCCATCTCTTCTTCAAGCTCTCAAAAGTTGAGAAAGTGAATTGAAGAACCTGAAATTAATTCGGTGTGTGATCTTAATCTCTAAACCGTTTGGAGATTAATTTGTGAGTGTAGCCCACACTACCCTCCGTTTGTAACGAGACATAGCTCGGAAGACCTTGTGACGTTGGAAAAACCCTTCTCCCCTTCATCTACAAGTCACGGCAGTGGGCAAAATAAAACCCCACTGCCGCACGCACAAAGCCAATTTTGGGGCTCGGTTTTGTTTGATTTTAATTCGGATTTTTGGGAAACACTTTGGGGTAATTTTAGGGTTGTGTTAGGATTGATTTTAACTGAAAAATCAGATCTGAAATCACACAGCAGTTCACGCAAAAATTGAACTGATTTGGGTGATGTTCGCGCGTGTAACGGGTGCAAAACAGTCCGCTATTTCACTGCAGTTCAAGGGGCTGTTCGGGGACTGTTTCGGGGACATTCCGGGGCTCAAATATTGTCCAAAACATAAGCAAAACATTAGTGAACTCACAGGTGTGGTTCGGCCAAAGCAAAGGGAGAGCAGAAAATTTTTTCAAGTTCGGTCCGTGAGCCTTACCGCTTCCGCTGCGCGAGGGAAGATGTTCCCTACATATACACCTACAAGGATAAGAGACTCATACGACCTAAAGATATCTATGAGGCCACACAACAGGCCTCAAACATACCTTAACCATGCAACACGATGTCCCAACCGACGTCACTAGGACAAGTGATCCAATCAAAACTGTCTCATATTATCCAATGTCTCAATAGACATGACCTACCAGTCTGCGCACGACTAATTCATTCTTAATAAAGAAACTAAGTATTTGGGTTATGATAAACTACCTACAACCAAGGTAATATGATTCAAGTACTCATAATTCAGTCTCCACTCTACTACTATTTTCTAATAAGATTGTAATACGACTATTCCAATGGATCTTAAACCGACTAAAAGGCTACTTGAAAGCCCATAAAATGAAAGAGGGTATAACAGATTGATTCATTCAAACTTTGATTCTCACACTCGAGTTTTCAAAGCATACAATATTCCATAAACACCAACCTACCGCCCTCATGACAATCTATGAAGATCAAGGTAACCCTTTGTGTTGCTCTTCTCATCCATCTCGCTTGTCTTCGTCACTGATTTGAGCATCGGAGTACCTACGATATCCACTATACCGGTGGATAGTTACTCCACATTTAGTTTACCTTTTTTTTGAAGGGCCGCTGGTACCCCTAGCATTCAAATTCTCGATTGTAGGTCGAATGCGAAATTCAACGTCTATAATTTGGCGCCCACCATAGGGCCCCGACGATTCACAACAAGTAAAGATCTACCAGTCTACGGTTTCCAAATACTTATGGCTTTATGTTGCGAGATTATCGTATCGCAAGTATACAGTGTCAAGTTTTAGTAAAGGATGAAAAAAGAGTGTCAAATCCGCAAGGATTGAAATTGAATTCACACTAAGTATTATAATTAATAAACTTAACTTTATTTAGAAATGAATTTAAAATAAACTAAATTAAAATTATAAACTAAAGAAGTGAATGTGATTCTTTGTTAACGACTTCAAATGAATTATAGGTCTCATGAACTATGTAAAATTCATAGGTTATATTTTCTAAATCCTATTCAAAATCTACTCACCCGAGTGATAGATTCCAAATATGAAATCATCTAATTTTTTGCTAGCAAACCAGAAGCATTAAACACAAGAAAATATAAATAAACTGATTTAAAACTTCATAATAATTAATTAGTAATCAATCACATGGGTTCAAGTATAGGCTACATTATCATCTAGAATAAGAAAATTAGTTCATGACTAAATAAAATAACAACGAAGATGAAGTCAAGAACATATGGAACATCATAAGAGTTTAAAAAAGAAACTAGAAGATAAAACCCGAATCGAATCCATTCGTCTTCGAACGTCACCATCTTCGTCTCCTCTTATCGCTCTTCAATTGCCTCTTTGGATCTCTCTAAATTATTTATTTTAAACTCTCTTATTATATATTTATTATTCTCTCTAGGATTTTGGACGCACTATGTATTTATAGGAAAGTCTTGGAGATTCATTGTGAGTATAGAAAATGGATTTCGTAAAGTCTGAAAATCGTTTGGGGTATCACGACGCTAGATGTGGTATCGTGACGAAACATGCTTAGGCAAATATTAGTGTTCTCCATGGCTGGTGGCGTCGTGTCTCCAGAAGTGGCGTCGTGACGCCAACTTCTCTGTCAGAATGTGTGGTTTTTACATATTTTCCTTCCCCGTTTGCTTCATTTGTATCTTTAAGCTTCCAAAACACGTCCATTTGCCCTAAGATCCATGCTCTAATACTTTTTATCAATAAAACTCAAAACAAACTACGAAACACGTAAAATGATTAACAAAATAATAATCTAAGATTGTATGAATAAGTGGGTATAAATCACACTTATCACTTATGACAATGAGAACACCCCAGATTTCGTGTCTGGTCAGTTGTTGCCCTTGAAGAACAGTTGCAAGCACTGGAAGAGGAAAACCCCATGATGCGGAGCATCAACACCAACCTCCAGAAGTAATTAGAGAAGATGGCTTCGATTTCTCGAAGGCAAGAGCCCCAAGGTCACCCCAACGGCCCCATCATTCAAACAAACCTCTTGGGGGCATTCGACGATATAGCTGAAGATGATCACCCACCAGCGGACCGTTCATGACTTTATCTGGCAGACCCAATGCAACAAGTCACCTCCAGCATACGCAAGGAGTTGAATGAGTTTAAAGAAGTAATTCTCTCCAGCCTACCCGAGGTAAGGTCACTAGTTAAGAAGAGTCGGGCGGGAAAAATTTCAGATACCCTTTTAAAGTCCATCACTTATGTAGAGCTTCCAAGGAAGTTCAACCCTCCAGACATGAGACTATACAATAGATCTACCGACCCAGATGACCACGTTGTCCACTACAAATATAAGATGATGTCTACGGCCCTGAAACCACACTAATTGGAGGTAGGAATATGTAGAGGATTCTGAGAGACATTGGCGGGCCCGACCCTTACTTGGTTTATCAACCTCCCCTACCGGACCATTGGATCATACCAAGAGCTAGCTAAGAAATCCGTGGAACACTTTGAAAGCTTTTGTAAATTTGATTAGACCATAAACGACATCAACGCCATCCAACAACGATATAGAGAGTCTTTGGGGAGCTATGTAGCTAGCTTCAACAAGGAAATAATCTCCATACCAGATCTCCATACTCACAGATAGTAGACTCTACAAGAAATTGATGAAGTTCGGTGCTACACCATGGATAGATTGAGATTCAGTGGGAAAAGATAAAAAAGAACATGAAGCATGATGACTCCAGCAGTCGTCAATAGGAGAGAGCCTAGAATCTCCCCAAGCAGCCCAAAGACTTTGATGATAGGGCCCGACGACTAGTAGACAGGAGAAACCCACGAGCGAATGAGCATCGTCCTCTTAATAAGGACAATGAGCGTAGGCCCTCGTCCTACTCAGTTTGACATCGGCCCTCGTTAAACCAACGAAGGCTCTCAAAATACAATTTCATTACGTCGTCTATAGACTCTGTCTCAGTCTTGAAGAATATGGGTGGCGCCATAAGATGACCAGAACACCTAAAAGATGGATCATCTAAAAATGACACAACAAAGTGGTGCGGGTTCTACTGGGACTATGGGCACTTGACTACAGATTGCGTAGCCTTGAGGTTAGAAGTGCTCGAGTTGTTGAACAAAGGCTACTTTAGAGACTTGCTCATATATAAGGGAAATGGAACCCTAACCTGAAGAGACGAAATAGGCAAAAGAGAAGATGGCCTCATCCATTGCTTCCAATCGAAAACACGGTTAACTAATACTCTGGTGGTTCAGAAATAAACAGCATCTTTTACTCAACCATCAAGCGACACTCGAGAGAAGTCACGACCAGAACATCCCAACCTATGAGGTCGCTTGAAGAAGCATTTACCAACTTGACCATCGGATTCACCGATGACAATAGTTCAAGCCTGACAAACCCCCATCACGATGCTCTAGTATTTTCCTTGCAAGTGGCCAATTTTATGATCAAGCGAGTGCTTGAAGACACTGGCTCTTCACCCAACATAATCTTCAACACGGCTCTAACAGACATAGGTGTGGAATTAAACAAAATCATTCGACGGTCGACGGTGCTGATTGATTTTAGTGGGGAGCAGCAGTTCGCATTGGGAGAGATCTCAATGACTTCTTACCAACAAATCGAAGTGTGGACTTCGTTCATAAATTTTATTCTCTAATATTTTAGAGAATATAATTGTCACATATTTTTCTTTTTATTTTCTTTCAACACTTGAGAGAATAATATGAATCACTTAAGAATTGGAAGAAGCTCTCTCCCTATTCCTTTTGGTTTTTGAAAGAAAGAATGAAGAATATAAAGTTCTTGCTTGATAAGCGGAAAATATATCAATATTTACCGCCTCTTATACTTAATATTTTGTATAGTTTCTTGAGTTTTATGAATATTTTGATGTGTTTTGTGTTATTTAGTAGATAAATAAAATATCAGGTCTCCCTATAATCAAATCAGGGATAAAACGATGAAAAACGGATGAAAGGGGCAAAATGGGAAATTCATGCGTCGCGACACGTAAGCCTTTTGTGTCACGACGCGCCTCAATTATTCAGCTACTGACACGCGTCATCACCACGTCATCACGTGCATCGTCATCACGTCATCATAACGTCAGCACAATAATTCAGTCTGCCGACACGTGTCATCACTTGCGTCATCATGACGTCAGCATCGCGATGCCAACCCTCAACGCGTAGCGACGCCGAGTCAATAATGGAGTCTGCCGACAACCACCAATTCATGTAGCATGAGTCACGATGCGTAAGCTCTACACGTCGCGACGCGCATATATTTTGAAGCCTATAAGTAGATGATGATTTCATTTGAATTCTTCATACTTTCTTCTGTGGAATTTCCTTAGAATACTAAGAAGAGAGTATCTTGTTTGTTTAATTTCAGTTTTCTTGTATTTAATTTTTATTTTAAGTAATAAATCTTTCTTTATTTTACTTAAAAGTATGAGTAGGTAACTTATTTCTGCTGTGGTGAAAGGTAAAGCTTTTATTATAATAATTTAGATTAATCTCCCTTAGTTATAATATATAAATTATCTTAACACCTGACTTAATTGGATACCACCTTATTGGTCGGTTGGACTTAATTAAATTAATTTTAACCTGACTTAATTGGATACCGTCTTTATGGTCGGTTGGAATTAGTTAAAATCTGACTTAATCAGGATACCGCCTATATGGTCGGTTGGTAATATAACGTAAAAATTTATATATTATAATAAAGGAGATTTCTAAATTTGAATTAATAAAAGTGGATCTCATAACCCCAACATTTTATTTTATTGTTTTTACTTTTTTAAATTTCAAATTTGTTTTATAAGAATTTGTTTATTTATGTCTTTAGTAATCCTATATATGTGTCGTAACTAAATACGTTATCTAGGGTTGTGATGAAAACCAATATCAATGATTTAATAAGTTGACTTTTCTTATGTCTTGTGTGGTGTATAAGTGTATTTATTGAGTCTAGTTCTTAATGTTTCTTGTTAATTGGCTACTAATAAGATTGATTTGGTAAACTTAAAATGAACTTGAAAAAGAGATTTTAGGTTTAGCCGTAGACTCAATAGCTCACGATCTCACATTCAACTTAGAGATTTCCTTCCAGGATAGGAATATACATGTCGGGCGTGGGTAGCCATATTGAAACTTAAACTTAATGAATTCGAAGTTTCTTAATTAACATAAGAATATAGTTAATTGAGGTACTTTGGTTATTTGCATCTGACCATCGGAAGAGGCTTTTGCATATTTTTGTGTTCCAGGTTAATAAACTAGTACATTACACAAGCATAAAATGAACAACTCATCTTTAGAACGATATTGGTAGGATTCAAAACCCTGGATATTTTTATATCATTGTTTAAAACTTAAAATCTACCTTTGTTTTATTTTATTTACTTGTTTTAGATAAAAATCACAATCCAACCAAAAAATCAAATCAATTAGATACTCATAGACATTTAGCTTCGTAAATTAATAGCATAGGTATTAAGTCATCGTGGGATCGATACATTTTATACTACTTGAGCGATACGTGCGCTTGCGTTACGTGTGTGTTTACCACCGATCATTGCTCACTTTTTTCTCTCTCTTCTCAACACTTAAGAAAAAAATTTGGATTTTTGATCTATAAAACTCTCTTTCACCCTTGAAAAAATTCTGAATCTTATTCTCTTTCAAAGCCAACATATCTTATCAATAATATAACAAACATAATGAATGTGTAAGGCCATACTATAGCATGTGAAGTGGACCAAGATTAGGTAATTAGGTATGACCTAATAGAAACAATGCTTGGATATTATGGCAAGTCATAATGGTTTGTCTCTTTGATAATGCAAATATCATTATCATAATAATGATATAATTATCTAAATGATGCAATAATTATCTCATAATTATATTAACTTGATTATCTCATAATCAAAAAAAAAATCTAGAAAATATTTTATATTAAACTTATTTAATAAAATTTTCATTTGTGACAAATTATATTTTTAATCTCATTAATAATATATAAATATTTATGTGAGTATATAATTAGACAATATAATTATCTTTAATTTGCTACAGTATATCGAGCCAGTACGGGGGCTAAATAGACCAACAGTTCCAAGCTCCAATAATTCTGGTATATTAATTAAACTCTTTAATTAAATATTTTGAATTATTAACTTCGTGTTATTCCACTAAAAACCCGAAGCTGAACTCTCGTTGCCGTAGTTGGAAAAAATAAGCCGAACAACTTCGGTGTCCACCGATATAGTCATTGCATACGGATTGGCCCTTCACGAGTATCTCATAATTAGAGTCGGGTCATAAAGTCTGTTATACCCCTCTAATTATTTTATACCTTAAATACTATTGATTTTCTAATGAACAATTTATTCATAACTATTATGAATATTAATCTCTCTAATCGCAATAGAAAGACTTAAACGCCCTAATCATTAAAGTACCGAACCAACCTTAAGAAAAATACTCTTCTACTTCTCGCAAGAAGGAGTGAACTATATGTCTATGTAAGACGTTCCCAACTACACACCAAGCCATGTCTCCAAAATACGTAGCTATTGGCAGAGATTGCTTCATCAACCTCACCTTTGTAAATCAAAGGACATAGCCTGTCATGCAAGATTTTATAGTACACTTAGAATTCAGATCAATCCATATATGACCATCTAGTAGATTAAAATGAATTTATTTACTTAACAAAAATTATAAGAAACTCATTTCTATCTGTGTCCAGTCCTATATGATCATATCATACAAGGTGCCTCCATTCTCAAGTCACCACATGAACGATCCCGGATCAATGTCGTCATATAATTCTAGAATGGACCACAACTATAGATAAACCACAATTAAGTACTCGTTTTGCTTGTTCTATATGGACTATTTTAAATTACTAACTTCACACTTAAATCCTCTTGTGTATGACACTCAGATACTAAATCTGAATGCACATGAATAATCTAGGGTAAACAAGATAATTTACAATATGCAATTTAAATCAAACATTTTGATAAATGAATAATACATCTTTTATTTCAATAAGAAATTTTGTTTACAATACATGAAGCTCTATGGAATATATCTCAACAATATCCCACTTGTACTAGAGCAAATGAGACATGTCATGTAACCATAGACCCTATAGGTGACCTTCAAATACTTTAACTGATAAGGTCTCCGTAAACGGATCAGTTAGATTCTCTGCGGATGCAATCTTCATGACATAAATATATTTTCTCTGCATTATCTCCCTGATGAGTGGAATTCGCCACTGCACCACTATTATCGCAATAAAATGTGAGTGGTTTATCCATATTTGGAACAACTTCCATATCTCCCAAGAACTTCCAGAACTTTGCAAGCTTCTACATACTCAGCCTCCATGGTGGAGTCATCAATAAAAGATTGCTTTATGCTTCTCCACACAATGGCCCCACCGCCTAGGGTGAACACAGATCCAGTTGTTGATTTCTTAGAATCGACATCTATCTGAAAATCAGAGTCCGTATATCCCATGAAGATCATATCCTCACCATAATATACTAGCATATAATTTCTCGTTCTCTTAAGATACTTGAGAATATGTTTCATAGCCACCCAATGATCCAATCATGGGTTTGACTGAAACCTACTGACTACTCTCACTGTAAAGCTACCAACTATTGAGACATAACATAATAGACATAAGACTACCAACTATTGAGACATATGAGATATGTCTCATTTCCTCAACTCCTTGAGGTGTCTTAGGAGACTGTTCCTTCGACAATTGAATTATATGTCTATAAGGAAAATTGTCTTTCCTAGAATTCTGTATCCCAAATCGCACATGTATCTTGTCAATATAGGATGCCCGAGATATTGCTAACAGTCGTCTCTTGCGATCCCGAATAATCTGGATCTCAAGTACATAGCTGGCCTCTCCCAAATCTTTCATTTGGAATTGTATAGCTAGCTAGGTTTTCACGTCTGATATTATCTTTACATCATTCCCAATGAATAAAATATCATCGACATACAAAATAAGAAAAACCATATTTTTGTCACTGACGCGCTTGTAAACACAGGGTTCATCGACGTTCTGCTCAAAATTATAAGACTTGATTATGGTATCAAATCTTATGTTCCAAGATCGAGATGATTGCTTAAACCCATAAATGGACCTTTGCAGTTTGCAAATATTTTACTCTTGATCTTGGGCTACGAACCACTCTGGTTATACCATATAGATACTCTAATCAAGAATGTTATTCAAGATTCAGTCTTGACATCCATCTGCCATATCTCATATTCATAATATGTGGCGATGGAGAGAAGAATGCTGATGGATTTGAGCATGGCTACTGGCGAGAAAGTCTCATCTTAGTCGACTCTCTTTTTTTTGGTATAACTCTTAGCCACTAGTCTAGCCTTAAAGGTCTGTACATTACCATATACTTCTCTCTTTCTCTTATAGATCCACTTGCAACCTATGGGTTTTACCCCATCTGGTTGGTCTATAAGTTCCCAGACTAAGTTGGAGTACATAGACACCATCTCGAGGTTCATAGCTTTGAGCCAATCCTCTTTATCAGAATCATCCATTGCACTATGATAGGTTAATGGATCATCTGTACCATCACTTGATGCGAAAACTTGTGCTTCTCCATCTTCTAGATAACAATCAAGTTATCGTAAAACCCTCCCACTGCATCTAAGTGGCAGATCATTCTGATAAACTTGCATCTGATGCTCAGATTTTGAAGGTGTTATGTTTCTGTTAACAGTTGTTGATGATGGTGTACTGGTCAAACCAGCAAATAACTCCTCAAGTAACACTTTACTTCGAGGTTTGAACTCCATTATATAGTCCTCCTCAAGAAATATAATGTTTATCGATACAAATACTTTGTTATCTTACAGACTATAAAAGAACCTATCCATAGTCTCCTTATGATAGCCTACAAATAGGCATACCTGAGAACATCGCTCAACTTTGTAGTATTATTCTTCAGCAAATGTGTTGGACACCCCCATATGCGAAAATTTCGCAAACTAGTTTTATGACCACTCTACAACTCTAAAAGAGCTTAGGAACAGACTTAGACAGAACTACATTAAGGATATACATTGTTGTTTACAATGCATACCCCCAGAATGAACTAGGTAGTGAACTATAACTAAATATTAATCTTATCATGTCTAGTAAGGTCCAATTTCTCCTCTCTATAACACCATTTTTTGTGGTGTTCCTGTAAGGAACCTAGGACGCCACTTATCTCCACATTGGAATGATATTGTCCACTTTGGGCCTAAGCCCTCAAGGATTTGCCATTGGGCTATACCCAAAAGGCCTCATACCAATGAAAATACATGTCCATCCTTATATGCCCATGATCTTCCCAATTTCTAACCAATGTGGGACTTTATTTGCACACCCAACAATCATCCCCTCGAACAAATGACCACCGAGCCTCCCCTCAAACGATCATCCATCCGTCCACTCTAGCCTAGGCCAACTCATCTTCACCGTGTTGGGATTAGGACACGTCCATGAAGACTAAAGTGCACCGCCTATCTAACCGAGCACATTCACGGATCACGATCGGGGCTCACCACCTTTTATTCTGTATTCCGAGGATTCATCCACATGGCTAACTCCGGGGCATGGCTCGGATACCATTTGTAAGGAACCTAGGACACCACTTATCTCCACATTGGTATGATATTGTCCACTTTGGGCCTAAGCCCTCAAGGATTTGCTCTTGGGCTATACCCAAACGGCCTTATACCAATGAAGATACATGTCCATCCTTATATGCCCATGATATTCCCCATTTCTAACCAATGTGGGACTTTGGGACTTTATTTGCACACCCAACAGTTCCAGGTGCTATGAACCAGGATATTATCCCTTGCTCAACTAAGAATTCCTTGAAATCTCTTTTAAGGTATTCTCCTCCATGATCCGTTGGTAGAGTTTTGATGGTCTTACCTAATTGGTTCTTAACCTCAACACGAAACTCTTTGAATTTTTCAAAAGTATATGACTTGTGCTGCAATAGGTAAACATACCCATACTTAGAATAATCGTCAACAAATATGACGAAGTATTCATAGCTACCTCAGACTTTTACATTCATCGGTCCGTAAATGTCTGAATGTATTAGCTCAAGTGGTTTATGGGCTCTTATACATTTTCCAGTAAAAGGTCTTTTGGTCATCTTTCCTTTTAGAAAGGATTCGCAGCCTGGTAAAGTTCCAAGCTTTAATTGGTTTAAAACTCTGTTCTTTATCAATCTATCTATCTGGTCAAGGCTAATATGTCAAAGTCTATGATGCCATAGATATGTGTCATCGTGAGAAATCTTTTGCCGTTTTGTTTTAGATTTTTCAACCTTAAATATTTCAGTGTTGAGCAGAGAATTGTGTGTTAACGGTCTTAACACATAAATTATTTTCGGAGTTTCATGTGCATATAGTTAATTATGGGTGATCACAGTTTCGGGTCAAACTGCAACCCGACCCGAACCGCACCGCGCGTTTTGAAAAAAAATTAAAAATAATTTCGGATTAATCGGAATCGAACAGTAAATTTCGGGTCGGTTTGCAGGTTTGACCCAACCGCGACCCGAACCGCCCAAAATCACAAATTCTTACTCAAACCGCGACTCGAACCGCCTAAACCACCAACCTGCATTCAAATTAGATATTATTTTATATTTTTCTTCTTCTTTAACCATGAAATTTAAGATATTTAATGATCATATTGTTAGGGTTGGTGCTCAGAGTGCCAATCTGGATCGTATTTATGTCTGATTCATAAATACGAGCAATTATATTTTCCATAATATTACTAATTTAACGATAGCACCTGACCGGCGTAAACACACGCGTATAACGCAAGCGCACGTATCGTTCAAGTAGTATAAAAAGTATCGATCCCACAAGGACTTAATACCTAAGCTATTAATTTTATGAGGTCAAATATTTACTAGTATCTAACAGGTTGTTTGATTGATTTGAAAATGTGACGATTCTAAATTTAAAAACAAGTAAATAAAATTGATCGAAAGTAGGTTTAAGAAAATTCAATATTAAAAACTATCTAGGGTTGTGATTTCTTCCAATATCATTTTAAAGATGAAGTTGTTATTTTATGTTTGTGTAATAAATCGGTTTACTAACCTGGAACACTAAATTATGCGAAAGCCTCTGTCGATATCAGACGCAAATACCATGTTTAACCCAATTGAACCATATGTCTATGTCAACCAAATTATCTGGATTCATTAAGTTTAAGTTCCAATTATTGTTACCCCCGCCCGACATGTATATGTCTATCATGTAAGGAAATCTATTAAGGGTTATCTATCCTCAAGGAAGATCGTGGGCTATTAAGTCTAAGGCTGAAACCTAAAATCCCTATGTCTAGTTCATTTTAGATTTACCAGATCAATCTTATTAGTGGCCAATTAACAAGACACATTAGGCTTAAGACTTAATAAGTAAACCTTTAAATTACCCAAACTATAAAATAACCCCTTATAAACCGGTGATATTAAAAGTCATCACAACCCCAGATAACTAATTTAGTTACAACATACAACTAGGGCTAGTAAAAACTTGAAAGTAAAAGACATAAAGTAAAAATGCTGAAAAGTAATTGCGGTAAAGTAAAAGCTGAAAAGTAAATTGCAATAAAATAAAATGCTAAGGTAAAAGGATCAACTTTTACTACTACTAATTTAGATATCTCCCTTAATATAATATATTAACTTGTGATTATTTTACCATCCAGTCATATAGGCGGTAACTTGATTAAGTCAAATTAAGTCCAACCGATCATAAAGGCGGAACCAAAATAAACCTGCCATATAGGCGATAAGAAAATTTAATTACCAACCGACCAATCTGGCGGTATCCTTGATTAGTCAGGTTTAAACCAGATTAAAATGAATTACCAACCGACCAATCTGATGGTATCCTTATTAAGTCAATATTTTAAATAGTGAATATATTATATTTAAGGGAGACTAATCTAAATAGCAATAGTAAAAAAATTACCTTTCACCCTAGCAGGGGGAAGTTACCTCCTTATGGTGAATAGTAAAAACTGTAAAAAGTAAAGAAAGTAAATTACTATTATTACAGAACGTAATGAAAATTTAATTACAAAACTCAAATTAAAAGAAACTAAGAAGAGAACTCCCTATTTACATTAGAGAATTCGGAGAGAATGATACATTTGAAACTGAAATCTCGAGCTCAATTTATAGACCCCGGCAGGCCTCCAGCGTCGCGAAGCCAAAGCCTTTGGCGTCGCGACACCGGCACTTTTTGGCATGGCATACTGAGGTGATGACAGTGGTGATTTTGGATAAGAAGATAAGGCGACACGTGGAAAGGCGACTGAGATATCTATTATTACGACACGTGGCGGCTTCTGATTGGTCGGCTCAGATTCTTATCCGCCACATGTCGATTTCGGATAAGTGAGCCAATAATAGATGCTGACGTGGCGAAAGGGACTGTCGGCACCATAGAATTACGACATGTGGCACGCTGTGATTGGTTGATGATGACGTGGTGATGATGTGGCATTTTGACTCGGTCAACCGGTGATGCGGATGATGACGTGGCTGACAGGTGGAGTGACACGTGGCGATGGCGACTATCGGCACCGTATGATGATGACACGTGGCACGACGCACGTTAGCAAAGTCAAACTTTTCTCAGATTCTGAATTGTGGACACGGTGCATGTTAGCACTGTTCGGCGTACGTTAGGCGTCGTTACGCCAAAGGCTTGCGCGTCGCGACGCGCGAAATGACCAAAATGCCCTTTTCGTCAGTTTTCACTGTTTTGGCCCCAAATCACCTCCAAAAAGTCCTGAAACTTTATTTATCTATAAAATAACACAAAACACATCAAAATATTCACAAAACTCAAGAAACTATACAAAATATTAGGTCAAATGAGTGGGAAATAGTGATATAATTACCAATCATCAGCACCTTTGTCTTTTATACATATATTCGATCTAATTACGATTGGATATTCAATTACGATTAGATCGAAACTACTCATTTAGTGATACAGGTATATTAGACAAAGACCCTAGGATTTACAATGTAGTGCGCAGTTACAGCGTAGTTTGTAATTGACATTGGGAAGCGCACTATAATTTGTATATCCTTAAATAAAGTTCCTTTCAAGATTTACTAACACGGGTCGGTTAGTAAAATCCGATGAGATCAATACATGTCGTATATCGTGACTTGGTCCGATGGTTTATCCCAATGAACCATGAGTCTCGGGAGATTCGTATAGATATGTAAGTGTTTATTTGATAAACACTCAACGACTCATTGAAGATTTCCTAATAGATGGTACACCAACGTCAATAGGAATCTTCTCGATTTGAACGAGCATAGTGGTCCTTCGACATGAGATACCACAGTGGGATATATAAGTTATCCTCCACACTTTGATGGCAGTCACGTCACCGATCTATTCATGATTAGACCTTCATCTGTTCGTTGGGTGTCGACTGATGCTCATGATATCCAGTGTGTATCAAGAGAGGATCCGCCAGTCCTGTGTACAGGGCATAGACATCCTACATGTGTTTGCGATCTAGTAAATCCATGGCTATGGTATAACTTCGGAAATCAGTTCCGAGTGTTATTTAGAGATCGTAAATTGAAAGTCGACTATATTATACTGAAAGGGTTTGACGTTTTTATCTATACCCCAGGTATAATATGGATAGCCTGTGACAGAGTGATTATACGTATGCAATGACCTCGGCTTGCATAGTTTAGCGAGATTATCTGTGGTCGTCATAATCCATGAGTTGGTGGATTATGGACACAAAATTGGATTTCGTGACAGATAAACCTAAACTTAGAGAGTCCCACGATATGAAGTGTACTCGTTGAGCAGTTTGGCAACGCGATATGAATAATACGGATGATTCATAATACTTCATCGGATTAAGTGAGTTAATTCAAATCATTTAATCGGTTAAACGATGACACGTGCATTAGGGGATTTTGGCCAATCGTAATTATTGTGTATTTGTATTTGATACATAATACGATTAGATACACATTAATTATTCGTCGAATGAGATTTTGACACATGCCATAAATATATGTATGTGTTATTTATTGTAAATAAAAATAATTATATTAATTGATTATTTGGATATTTAATTGTTAAATATTTAAATAATTAATTAATAAGCTTTTTTCATAAATGTCATGAAATTTTTTCCAATTATTATTGGAACACATGGCGTGATTTAATTAGGCTTAAGTGTGTAAATTTGATTTGCTAACATTAAAGCTTATTGTAAATTCATTGATTTAATTTTTTTTGGAAATGCCAAAAATACCCTTGAAAGTCGGTCATGGCTTGCTTTTTAGGTTTGAAAATTTTGTTTTCTCTCTTAACAACACCATGGCCAAAAACACTAAAGAAAAAAGGCTCCCAAATTGTTTCTTGATGATTCAAGTTGGAGAAAGAAGAAAATCAAGAAAAAAGACTAAGGAATTAGAAGATTAAAGGTAATCCTTTAAATCCTTAAGCTTGGAAAATTTGCTTCTTGTTTCTTGTTGATCTATTGAGATCTAGGGTTTCTTATTTTCCATAAAGATTGGGGCTTTTTGGATTTGGTGGATGAATTGGAAATATAGTGCATTTGTGAAGTTATTTTGGATGCTATTATTGTAATAAGTTTCCAATTTGATCATTTGATGATGAGTTGCCATTTTAGAGTGTTATGACCACTCTTGTAATGCCTAGAATTGTTCTTGGGTTATTCATATGTGGTGACTTGAGTTAGTGTTTTGATTAATTGATTTAACCTTGAAAATTTGGATTTAAAGCATGAAAAATCATAATTTTCGGTTCTGGATCATATCTGAATAAAATGGAAATTTTGTGATGAAAATAATGTGTTATGAATGTATTGGATGTGTTTTGGGAGTTGGAAGAATTTCCGGAAAGTATTTCGGAGTTGAAATAAGCGAAAATGATGAAAAACAGCGTTACCGGGTGACTTTTGAGCCAACCGGGTGACGGCTATACAAACAATGAATTTGTCACTGTTCGGGCAGCCCATGAACTGCCCTGACACTATTGGGTCTGACCTCGGTAGTCTCCATAAGTGTCGGGTAGTCGGTTCGGTCAAAAACATGTTTTGCGTCATTTTTCATAAAAATGTCATTATTCGGTAATTTGAAAAAGTTTTGAAATTACGATTTTGCCCGAACTGCGCTTCCGCTGCGTCCAACGCCCGAAACCCCACCACATATGACAATATGCAATGTATAAATGAAAATTAGGTATTTTTTTCTCTTCAATTATTATGTGAAAACACACAAAATTTCCTTAAAAAAATTTATAATCCAAACCGCCGACCCGAACCGCTAAACCGCGAACCCGAACCGCCGTTATTTTCCTTATCAAATTTGTGATTTTGGTTTCTAATTTTCCAAATCGTTAACTCGCGGTATTTGAAGTGAAAAACGAAAAAACTGACCTCAACCGCACCGCGAACACCCCTGGTACCATTTCTACCAATAATAACCAAATTATTATTAAATAAAATGGAAAAACCATCATCCAAAAGTTTAAAACCAAAAATCAAATTCCTGCAAAAACCAGGAATAAATAACACATTGTTCAAATATAAATAACTATTATTAAAAAAGTTTAAACTGGAAACACCCATTTCTCTTGCTGAAACGACATTCCATGTCCCGACCCTCATGGTATAGTCACCTTCAGCAAGGTCATTCCATGAATCAAGTAGCTGCAAAGAAGAATAAAAATGGTTAGTGGCTCCAAAATCAACAATCTATGTAGATTTATCATCCTCAACTAATAGAGATTCGATAACAAGTAAATTGTATTTACCTGTAGCTTTTTTCTCTTTCAACTCTGCAAGGTATTTATGACAATTCATTTTCAAATGCTCATCCTTTTTGCAATGGAAACAATTTCATATGGGCTTGGCATCATTGGAGCATTTCTTGTACTTCATTTTTCATAGGCTTTACGTTTGCCTTCCCGGTGTTTTTTCTTCTTCTTTGTAGATTTAGAAGATTCGGTAATATTCGCCTCTCCAATGGGCTTACGAGGATCCACCAACATCGACAAAAGACAACTTGTTCTTAACATAGTTTCTTTTAAACTACAGGAAACTATATGGTAGAGTTTCCATGATCATGGTCATCTGGCTGTGCTCGTCAATATTAGCTCTTGTATTTTGGTTGTGTTGAGATAAGTCATCATCCTCAAGATATGTTCTTGGATTGATGTCATTTCCTTCATCCTAGCGGTCATCATTGAGACCATGACCTCATGACGCTGTCGCTCCGAAGGTTGCCCGAACATGCCCTGTAATGACTGCATCATCAAAAGATGTTGTAGCCATTGGCTCATGCTTTGTAGTAGGAACCTCAGACATCCCTACTAATAAGTAGCAGCGGGCTTTCTCATTTGTCGTGACCCATTTCTGATAGGCATCACGCACAATTTGGTCATAATTTCTAGCTGGCTTGGGAGGACATTCCTTCATCAGGACAAATTTAAGGTCTTCACATACCAAGATGGCGTTCATGTTACTTTTTCATTTAACATAATTTTCTCTGGTTAATTTATCATTTGACAGAATTATAATAATTGGAGAAACCATGGCTGAAATAAAATAAATAAACATGTATTTAATATCCATTCATCGCATATAAAAATCATCAATCATTTAGGCATAAAATTAACATGATGCATGAACCGTGTATAATGAATTAGAAACCTGAAAGAATTACTATTCTACGAAAATCTATCATTCCACAAATAAGTGCCGTCGTAGGGTAGGTCAAGTATTCGTATGAGAGATCGAGACAATCGAAATTAATTAATATATGTGGAAATAACTCTTACTCCTATATTAACCAACTACTGTTTGATTTGATCAAGAAATTTTGATTAACCTTTTAATCATTCATTTGTGAGTGTAACATGTTGTTTCGGAACCCTTGGACTTAACTAGTGAAGTGTCACCATAGGATAGGTAAAAACACCAAATACATCTAGAGTTCCTATCCTCTCGGAATCCAAACCTGATATTGACCCAAAATGGACACCATCCATAGGGGACGAAAACAAAGTCGTCTCGAGACGACTTTTGAATCTCACGTTTTCGGACTAACAACGAAGATCACGGAATATATTGTGATATATCCCTCTCTCACTCACTATTTAAGAGTTTAAGGTTTCTATTACACAAGTATCTAATTTATTTAGATTATGCGCGGTTAAAACATAACCTAATTAATACTAGTGGATTATTAATGATCTTACCAATTTTAACTCTTAAAATTTTACTAACTATTTCCGATTAGTCTCAAGTAACATTTTACTTAATTAAACTAATTTAATTAAGTTTGCTTTATTGACCTAATTTATTTTAACACTTAAAATATTAGTTTACTAACAGGTTTAAAATTTAGAGTTCAACGAATGGACCAAATTTAATTAAACTATTTAATTGATTTAAGCACGTTATAAATTCCAACGGTACGTGAAATTGTATCCTGAGTGCAGACCACATTATCGTCCATTCAGAATCGGCTATAGAATTTACATTCGGGTTTCCATCTGATATATCAAAGGAAAACATAATGCACTCATAAGGCCCATAAGTATTAAACTTTGAATTTCTAATTTTTAAACCATTAAACCAAATAATCTTATTGATTTATTTTCATGCATATCATATTCCAATTTAACTCTTAAATTACATAAAATCACATTTTATTTCTAGAATATCATGAATCTAAACATGATATGGAATGTGAAAATGCAAGAGTAGGCACCCTAGGCTCTATGAAATGTTATTCAAATATTTTACCAAATATTCACATAACCAGCTGGGCGCATTGCAATGCGCTGTAGTGTAAATCTGAGGCATAATGTAAACTCTGCTCAACGTCGCGATGTAAACTCTTTAGTGTCACGACGCTGAAACATCAGGTATGTGCATCTTGACGCAACCTGCTTAGTGTCACGACGTGATGCAATGCTAAATCCAACTAGTAAGCAAATTCATCTGAGTGTCCTAATGCGCTTCGCGAGGCGGCCTGTTTTTCCAGGTCTGGAAGAAAAACCAAAGCATCAAAATTACATTGGTCTCTATCATTACTAGTTGACCCGGCCCATTGGTCTGTGAAGATACGTTGTTAGGTGCTCCATTTGTTTTTCAGGCTCGAGAGGACTTTGCTTGCGGGCTCTTATTTTTCTATACTAATCTAATAAGTACAAATATAATCTAATGCATCCCTTGGTATTCAAATCTTGCTCCATGGAGTGGTGTTGAGTTCTTTACGCAAACGGCTTGAGTTGAGTCCTTGGCGGCATCGAATCTCCAAGTTACAAAGAAGATTACAACTTCAACTTTTTACATATGAAATAAACTTACAACGCTTGAAAGAATATGCCATCATGGTCTTACATTTCCAATATCAAAATAACATAAAAATAAAAGCTGGAAAAAATTAACGATTAATGTAATACATTTATCGAATGAATCTAAAATATTCAATACATGAACATTAAAACAAACATTCATTACACGAATATTAAATTGTGCCTACTCATCACAACATGCATACTAAAAATTTATATCTCATATAAACCATTAAAACAAAAACTTTAATTGAAAAAGAGAAGGGTTAAAAATACTTTTCAACTTCGCTCTTGATGCCAATTGTAAGAAACATTTTCCTTATACGCAGCGGAAACGCCTTAGGCTCTGAGATTGACCTTGAAAAATTTATGCCCTCTCCCTTTTGTAAACCAAATGTTACCAACTCTTGGTAACGTGATTTACTTCTATTTTGTATGTGTTTCCTTGAGATCCGTTTCTATGGATCTACCACTCGATCTTCCAAACTATGACTCATTACCAACAAATCGAAGTGTGGACTTCATTCACAAAGTTTATTCTCTAAATTCTTTAGAGAAGAAAGTTGTTATAAAATTTTCTTTTTATTTTCTTTCAACACTTAAGAGAATAATATGAATCACTTAAGATTTGGAAGAAGATCTCTCCTTATTCCTTTTGGCTTTTGAAAGAAGGAATGAAAAAGATGAAGTTGTAGCAAATTATGGATTTTTTTATCTATAAAACTCTTTTTTACCCTGGAGAAAAATTTTGAATCTTATTCTCTTTCAAAGCCAACATATTTTATCAATAATATGGCAAATATAATGAATGTGTAAGGCCATACTATAGCATGTGAAGTGGACCAAGATTAGGTAATTAGGTATGACCTAATTGACAAAATGCTTGGACATTATGGCAAGCCATAGTGGTTTGTCTCTTTGATAATGCAAATACCATTATTATAATAATGATATAATTATCTAAATAATGTAATAATTATCTCATAATTATATTAACTTGATTATCTCATAATAAAAAAAATCTAGAAAATATTATATTAAACTTATTTAATATAGTTTTCATTTGTGACAAATTATATTATTAAACCAATTAATAATATATAAATATTTATGTGAGTATATAATTAGACAATCTAATTATCTTTAATTTACTACAGTATATCGAGCTAGCATGGGGACCAAATGGATCTACAGTTCCGAGCTCCAATAATTCTGGTATATTAATTAAACTCTTTAATTAAATATTCCAAATTATTAACTTTGTGTTATTCCACTAAAGACTCGAAGCTGAACTCTCGTCGTTGTAGATGGAAAAAATAAGCTGAACAATTTCGGTGTCCATCGATATAGTTATCGCATACGGATTGGCCCTCACGAGTATCTCATAATTAGAGTCGGGTCATAAAGTCTGTTATACCCTTCTACTTATTTTATACCTTAAGTACCATTGATTCTCTAATGAATAATTTATTCATAACTATTATAAATATTAATCTTTCTATTCGCAATAGAAAGACTTGAATGCTCTAATCGTTCAAGTACTGAATCAACTCTTAAGAAATATACTCTTCTACTTCTCGCAAGAAGGAGTGAACTTCATGTCTATGTAAAACATTCCCAGCTACACACCAAACCATGTCCCCAAATTACGTAGCTATTGGCCGGGACTGCTTCATCAACCTCACATTTGTAAATCAAATGACGTAGCCTGTCATGCATGAGTTCATAGTACATTAAGGATTCAGATCAATCCATATATGACCATCTAGTAGATTAAAATGAATTTATTTATTTAACGGAAATTATAAGAAACTCATTTCTATTTGTGTCCAGTCATATATGATCACATCATACAAGGTGCGTCCATTCTCATGTTACCACATGAACGATCGCGGATCAAGGTCGTCATATAATTATAGAATGGACCGCAACTATAGATAAACCACAAACAAATGACTTGTTTTGCTTGCTCTCTATGGACTATTTTAGATTACTAACTTCATATTTAAATCCTCTTGTGTATGACACTCATACACTAAGTCTGAATGCACATGAGTAATTTAGGGTAAACAGGATAATTTATAATATGCGATTTAAATCAAACATTTTGATAAATGAATAATAAATATGTTATTTCAATAAAAAAAAATTCTGTTTACAATAAATGAAGCTCTATGGCATATATCCCACCAATTTCACCTATGCATTAGCCTCAAGTCGACTAGAACACACAACTAAGACTTAGCTTGGCCCAACCCAAGTCTTGATTCGACAACACTTCAAAAGAATACGGGACTTGGCCTTCATTTGAGCCAAAGTCCCGAACCGACGAGTAAATCTAAGAGACCAAAGACTCGCTAGTTAGTTAGTATAGGGCCGCCATCAGGTTAACCAAATCTAAACAATAAGGATTCTGACCAATTTTAAATTATAATAAGTAACGCTCACAAGACTAAATATCACACATAAGGGAGACAAAATAATATCCAAAATGAAATTTTTCATTCTTTCAAATAGATAAGTTTCTACAAATATTTTATTAACCATTTATAGACCATAATAGTTACTGAATTACTAAACATAGGAAAAATAAAAGTCAGCTTTCAGTGTCCACGACATCTGAAACTTTAGCAGCAGTGAATTCAACGACAGATATATCTTGAGTGTCGGCTGTTAGGTCAGCCACTAAATCAGGTTCTTCTTCTTCCATCTGACCAGACCACTCATTGGTTCCCACAACCTTCTCTCCACTGTACTTGGGAACCTCCTTTAACCCAACAGATTTCTCTCCAACTACTACTTTAAGTTCCTCAGCCTCACCGCCTCTTATTCTATTTGGAGTTACCTACTCGCCCTCCTCAATATCCTCAACCTTCGACGAGAGGGAAAGACCGACCTCTATCTTCTCATTTAGCCTAATTCACTTCTTCGAGTTTCAGGTGTTTTCCTCCCCCACTAAGTACTGCCACATCAGGCTACTCATCTCATTGACCATTGCTTCAAATACCACCCATTCCAACTATTCGACCAGTTCAGCCTTCTCCCATTTCAAGGCCTCCAGACTCTACTTGTAAGCTTCCATCGCAGCCGACATCATCTCTCTCTCAAGCTTCAAGGTTGCATGGGCTGCCTCAGTCGCACTTTCCGCCTCAATTGCCCTCTTTCTCATCGTCTCAAGCGACGCCTTGGCCTCGGCAAGCTCATTTCTTAAAGAAGTTTTGGACTTCTCCAAGTTCTTAACCCTCCACTGGCTGGCCTCAACGTACTTTTGTTGGAAGAGGGCACATTCTAGAATATACAAAAACAAAAGGAAGATCAATAAGGGAAACGCCCAAAAAAAGGTTGAAACCTAAATAGAAAATGACCTCATAAGAACAAGCCATGAACCTCTTCGACGCCTCCACCGGCCCTATCATTGCCAGTCGACCTTCATCTTCCTCGAGAAGTAATCCATCCATAAATCCGGATAGACCCGAGGGATCCGATATGACTGTCATACCTTGATGAATCTTGATAACTACATTCTCGATGTCTTCCTCGGGGTCCATCAGGGGTTTTCTTTTCTTCGATGATTGGGCAGCCCCAATCGATCCTTTCACTGTTGTTTTAGGAGGGCTTTGCAAGGGCACCCTCCTTTGCCAAACGAGGCTCAAGTACCGCCTCAATCTCTTCCCTCGGCATATTTGTTCTTCATCTTGGCCATAATCTTATCCATCGAAGGAAGCTTGAAGTGACCAACCATGATCTCTGTTGCACACAAAATTTCATTAGGTGTTAGAGGCTTTAAAAAAAATCTCTCTTAAAAAAGTCGACAGGCCAAAGTACCCATCACTACGACCAAAAAAGCTTAGTAAGGGCCAAGTGGGTACCTTTGGTATTAAAAACCTTCTTCCAAAATAAAGTGAGCCTTAACCTATTCTCCTCTAGAACGAATCTATGATTCCTCTCTTGAGTAGGTAGGCTAGATATATACCTAGTGTCTGCAACAACACTTGGGGTTATTTCGAATGAACGATTGTGCGATGAGCCTAAAATAACGAGGAAAATAAGTGCCAATCAAACAAAATCATTAAAAGATAAAAATGGAAGAACGAAAACACTCACTCAACCGGTTTCAATACTCAAGTATTTGGCAAGCCCTAGCCGACCCGAATACACCCTCTCCCCTCACAAAAAAAATAGAACTTTTGCCATTCTCCCCGATCATTCATCGTCGGTTATAGCTCCAGGTGATCCCTCTTGTGGAGAAGGAACATGTAGTACCTCACTTTCTCAGTCACATGCTCCTTCAGGTAGTATGTATATAACAAGTCCCTAACTTCAAACCTTATCCCTAATTCGTATGCCTTGCACTTGACCGACAACGCCCTCCAAGTATTGGGCATCAATTATGAGGGAGATACTTCATAATGATCCAGTACCTCCCAAACTAATTAGGTATAAAGAACCTCAGTCCATCGGTAAAGGGGCGCTCGTAGAAACCAACCCATCTTGGTATTTTTTTAGTCGATTCTGTCATCCGATACAACTAGCCTAAACTCAATTGACGGGCGAAATCGATATTTTAACTTCATCTATCTCTTCTAATGTTCACTTACTCAACTATCGGGATTTCGGGTTAAAATATTCGTCGGCTCGCTAGTATTAAGAATCCCATATGACTCCCCAACTGCTGGTAGTGTCCTAAGTATGTCCTTTGGTATTGCTAGTCCTAACATTTTTAGGACTCCTACTCGATATCTCAAGATCGGTCCCACTTCCAGCTGACACTATATGTGAACTAATCCTAAGAAGGGATTTAACATACATCTTCAAATGAGTATCACTAGACCCCATGCTGCTCTCGCTCGAAATCTCTCCAGACGACAATATATTCAAGCCTATGAATAACTAATGGTTCTCAGTCTCTACGTCCTACGGATCAAGTACCCTTAATTTCATTAACACTATTCTTTTTACGCTACGAATTTCCTAAAGATCAAACAATCAAAAAACTTCAAGAACAGATTGAATCTACTTACGAACGATTTTAAAAAATTGGAGAACAATAGCAAGAGATTGAAGAATACCTTGAAGACTTGAGAGCTCTTTCTAACTTGTAAACTCAAGAGAATTCCTTGGAATGAAGCAAATGAGCCTCCAAACCTTCACTTATACTCGTCTCTCCATTAGTGCTTCATTTTCCCACCTAAATCCACCTCGAAACACACGCTAGAGCTACAGGTGTGAACCATCAAACAGAGGCCCAAAACCAATGAAGGTCCATCTCTTAAATCTGTCTCATGAAGCTTAACAAGGCTCAACACAAAAGTAAGGGAAAATAAAATCATCGCGTGGGGACATATGATCCTCACAAGAGGAATAAGTTGTGGCCGCTTGGGAGAGGTTAACATTCCAATCCAAAAACCAATGTCAGAAGCATTCATTCCCTCTAGACGACATGGAAATAAACCTTGTTCATTCTGAAGATAAAGAATTACGTATCTCACCCAATCGACTTAGGAACATACTCATAGTATTTCGATGGGCATTGTTGACAAAGGATTATCCTCCACTTAACTAGACATATGCCTTCGATATGACGCGACATCCACGATCCCCGCCTGATATTATTGGACCTTTATCAGGTCCAAATGGCATCACTGGGCCTCCAACTGGTCCAAACAACATGGCATGGCACTTACTCCAGCGGACGTCCAAGGACCACCAATTTGTTTAGCTAGCACAATCTTCATTCAACAGGTAAATGTATTATTTTCAGTATAGCTGACGTAGTTTATGGCTACGGGCAAGAAGCAACTCCAAACTGCGGCAATCTCAGATGAAATTGACAAATCAATCAACGATGTAGACTCGATCAACCTAGCACCCTATTAATATAGTACCAAGAGTCCAGTCGACAACAATTATATGGTACACTAAAAGTGGAGATCTGGACATTTATCTAGTTTAGACGACATTAAAGACTATAATATACCTTCTTCAGATCCAGTCGATTGGAGATTATCCTAGACTTTTATTTGGTCCAATCAACAAAAACATTCTCTCTTACGCTTGTCGGGTCAGGTTGAAGACCTGGACCATCATCTAGTCTAGATGACACTGAAGACTCCTCTGGACCTTCTTCAGATCCATTCGACTGGAGATTTTCTTGGACCTTTTCTAGTCCAGTCAACAGGAATATTCCCACTGACCTTTTTCGGATCAGGTTGAAGACCTGGACCTTCACCTAGTTTAGATGACACTGAAGACTCCTCTGGACCTTCTTCATATCCAGTCGACTGGAGATTATCTTGGACCTTTTTCTAGTCCAGTCAACATGAATATTCCCATTGACTTTTGTCGGATCAGGTTGACGACCTAGACCTTCACCTGGTCCAGATGACGGGAAAATTCCCCGAGACTCTTGTCGAGTCAGGTTGAAAATTTAGACTGTCATATGGTCCAGATGTTGGACAGTTATGACCCATAGCATCACTATTTGTACAGATCACGGTGTTGTTGTACAAATTAACTATGTGACAAAGGAGATTGCACTCTTATCATTTGTGATTAGATCACCTAGATGTATAAATGATTAGAGGTCCCTATGATTTGTTCCTGGACGGAGAATGATATGAGACAGTATCAGTCCACGAAGGATTAATCATTAAATATCCCTAGCCGGAGTATTATCGAGACAGGACATCGATAATGCGGAATAGGCTAGTATTGCACTTGTGCGCGTTGTGAGGGCACAACGGCATAGTTCTCATATATTTAAGTATTGGATACTTATGCAAGTGCGATAGGAGGTTGTGTTTCACCGATGGTACGGGAAACAACTTCGCTCTGGATAGACCCCTCGGAATCCCATTGGTATTATGACTATGTGTCTATGGGAGTCCGACATCAGGGTAGGTGTATTTGGTCTTAACCTGAGACTTGCACCGCTAATGCTTACGACAATCAATATACTTTAGTTGAGGTCGTCTAGGACTCTAACCGGTTCTGTGTACGCCAACTGCTGTGTATATTGAGAATCGTAGAGTATTGGGTGTGATGTCAAGACGGAAGTATCACTTCAGTCATAGTGGAGATGATGTCACGCAGGATACGGTATTAGTGCTCTTAAGTGTTGCGCAACCATCGGGATATTATGACTAGGTCATGCATATCCGATTATAGAGACTAGTTACCAGACATCCGACATGTGCTTCGGACGGGGCAGACACTTATCCAGCCTCAGCCCTAGCACGTGACTATCCGATACTGGGCCGATATACACAATACTTGGTATACTACGCTAGGGGTGAGCATCGGTTCCGGGTCTACCCGGAACCGATTGGAACCAGACCGAAAATTCGGGTTTGGAACCGGAACCGGTTGTAACCGGTCCGGTTCTGGTTCCAAATATAAGGAACCGGTTGTAACCGATCCGGTTCCGGTTCCAGAATAATCGGAACCGGAACCGGACCATAGAACCGGAACCGGAACCGAATTTGAGAACTGGATTAGATACCCGATTTTGGACCCGATTACATAAACAAATTTAGAACCGAATTTAGACCTGATTCCATACCCATTAATCGCAAAACGTCGTCGTTTTTGTCGTTAAAGTCATAAAACTAAAATCATCAGCAACCCTAAATCTAAATCAGTAATGGCAGTACACTTATTCGCACTTCACAGCAACCATTTCCATTTCGACGATTTCGCTTCATACATCTGATTTCTCTTATCAGTTCTCACTATCAGTCTCTCACAGAAGTCTCTCACATAAGCTTCAAAGCTCTTAAAGAAGCTTCGAAGCTGCAATCACTAGAAAAGATTCCAAGTTACAATATGTGTACCCAAATCCTCTCTCAACTCAAGGTTATTGTCACAAAACCCTAAAGCATCGATTTGTTTTGCATTCTTTCCTTCTATTTTTTGCTTTTTTTTTTCAACGATGAACTGTTAGATATCTTATTTTTTGTCTTTTATTTTGTGGGGTTTTCTTAGTTTTATATTTTAAATCGGTAAAGTTCTTCGATTATGCGATGTAGTTAGGCTATGATCTCAATGTTTCTTGGTGTAATGGGAAGTTACATAAGTAATATGCAAGTGATTTTCTCATGTGATCGATGAATATCAGTTTAAGGAAATGTGAAGGGTGATGAAAGCTCATATGGGTGCTGAAAAAGTACTCTACAAAAAGCCAGAAATAGATTGAACATGTAATTACAGAAGTTGAACATGAGGAATATGATTATAAACAATAGTTATATTACTAATTCATTCGTACAGCTGAAACAGAGGAAGAAGGAGAAGAAGATAATGATGGATGATGGATGATACACATAGAACCTAATATATAAGTTGTTTTTCTACAGATGCAGAGAAGTATCTACATTAGAATTATCAAAATTTTGGGATGTACTTGTACTGGCGGCACCATTAGGCCATAAGTTTGTCAAGTTTGGACTAGTAGTGGCTTGAAAATCAAGTTCTTGTCTAATGAGCTTACTGGTTTCAAATTCTTCATAAGTAAGTTCTGGGTTCTCATGAATTTGCCTCATTATCTTCTTCATCCACTTCACTGTTTCCTGATCATTGGCCAACTCAATTATCTTGTCTTTGAAATCATTATGTATTTTGTATGTATAAAAATCATTATATATACAAATGAAAATGTTATATAAATAGGGTAATTCGGAACCGGACCGGAACCGGACCGGAACCGAATTGGAACCGAATAATAGGGTACCCTATTTAATTGGGTAGGTTCCGGTTCCACTTAGTTAGGAACCGATTTTTTCCGGGTAGGTTCCGGTTCCATGCGGAACCGGAACCGAAACCGGTTTTGCTCACCCCTATACTACGCTTGATACAGATCTTAAATATTCTTAGATGGATATGACCGGAGAATTGGGTAGACTTCGTGCTTTGCTAGAAGCCGATCGTGTCTCGTAAATCGGTAGAACGTAGTACTTGGTACGTACGTGATTCGGATATTCCGACGACCGTATTTACTGCCGAATTATCCGGGGATCTCATGAGTCGCTTCCCAAAGATTCACCGATGACGTATGACTCGCACTTTTATTAATCTGGGATTAATATGATGAGATAGAAAATTAATCTGGGATTAATTGCGGAGATATTTTATCTGGGATAAAATATCAATTTAAAGAGAGAGAATGATTAATTTGGAATTAATCGATTAAATAATATATTTGATATATTAAACGAAATTGGATTTCGACGCGGAATTAAAATTAGATTTTAATTCGGGCGAGCGAATTAATTTAGAATTAATTCGTTAGCGACGTGAATGGTGATTTCGCTAGGCGTAATCATTTAATCACGACGCGACGGAAAATTCATTAATTTGGAATTAGTGAAACCGAGCCCGAGATTATTTACGAGCGCATTCGCATTTCGAATTCGAGAGCGGCTCGTCCAATCAAGCGTCAAATCGCTAGTCGCATCTAGCGTCACATCAAGCGTCAAATCATGTCACTTTGAGTGATGTGACAATTGATTAGATTGATTGATTGAAGAGACTTGATGTGAGTGGTTCGAAAACAACTTTTTGAAAGTTGATAGAAATATAATCTATTTTATTTGGTTTGACTTTTGGTTGCCAAAAGTTTTGTATTTGCTTTTATTATTTGTAGAAAATATATATAAGCAAATTAAAACCAATTTTCCAACACACTTTTCATTTCTCTCTCTCACCATTTCTCTCCATTTCTCACGCCCTTAGAGGGCTGATTTCTTCTTCAAATTGGGCAGTGAACTGCCGAGCAAACCAAGAGGAAAAAGGGAAGCAAGTGTGATTTTGTGGCAAAATCGAGAGTGCTAGCACACTCCGGGATCAATGCGAAGGTGATAGGGAAGCTTACCCATGAGCCGGGAACCAAAATTTTGAAGCTTGGAGCTTCAAATCTTGAAGACAAGGGACGAAATTCACTATTCACAGCAGCCCACTGCCTTGACAAAGTGAGCAGAATTTGAATTTTTTTTGCCCAAATCGTCGCTCAACCGCTCGATGTAAGTATTCCGCACTTCCGTCGTTGTATTCACTTATGATTCATGCTTGAGTTTTGATCTTGGGACCTTTAAAAACTCCAACACCAGACAACATTGAAGACTCGTCTGAACTTTCTTTAGGTCCAGTCAACTGGAGATTATCCTAGACATTCATCTGGTCCAATCAACATATACAGTCTCTGTGACCATTGTCGGGTCAGGATTGAAGACTTGAACATTCATCTAGTTCAGACGACATTAAAGACTTTCTTGGACCTTCATCTGGTCTAGTCGACTGAAAGTTATCCTGGACCTTCATTCGATACAGTCGACGAAAATTTCCCCTGACTCTTGTGGGACAGATTGAAGGCCTAGACCTCCATCTGGTCCCAACGACATGGATGACTCCCATTGATCTTCTTCAGGTCTAGTCGACTGAAGATTATTCTTGACCTTCGTCTGGTCCACTCAACATGACATGATCTATATTTCGTCCAAGTGACATTAAGAATCCCAGATAACAGATATATTTCAAATGACATCGAAGTTCCATACGGCATGTTTTCTAATTACTATCCAAGCCAAAGACTTATTGACTTGGAGATTATGAGACAATCTATATGGGCCAAATTTGGGCTAAATGACCCAAATGACATTGCACCTCTTATGGCCTTCATCTGTCCCACAAGTAATATTATAGGTTTTTGCTAAGGCCCAACTAAACTAAGTTACAGACTATAAGTATCGAGCCTACGCACAAGACTCACACACGAGATTACACTTAATCCCAAAAATCTAGGCACTCCTAATCCAGTCTCTATTATGCTATCCTTTCCTAAATAGAATTGGAATACGACTCTTCTAATGGATCCTAAACCAACTAAAAGGCTACTTCACAGCCCATAAAAAGAGAGACGGTACAAGTGATTGATTCATTCAAGCTTTGGTTCTCACACTCGAGTTCTTAAAGCATATTTAAAGCTGTCTTTAGCTTGTAATTTTGATACACAAAATTTTCAGACCTTAAATTTGAAGTTATTGTCGTGAGTTGCATAATGTAAGAGATTGAATTTCTCTTGTTAATTGAATTGAATACAAGACTTATCAAAGATTAGCGATATTTGTGGCTCTCTAAAGAGCAAGCAAGATTCAATAAAGAAACAAATAAAGGTTCTCACGAATAAGATTCTTGGTGGTTGAACTTGATCTTGTTAGAGTTTTATTCCTTAACAAAACGTTGACAGAAGATTCATGGGGTTATGTGTATAAGGCTTCCGAATAATCAATTCTAGGAAGATCGCATCAGACACCTAGAAACAAAAGAAAGAAGAGAATAGAAACCTAATACTCGAATCTTTACTCCCTTCATATAATTGTTTTTGAATTTCTAAATTGTTCGAGTAAATACATTTACATGGGAAATGACTTCTTGTTGGGTTTCTTTTATTTTGGAGGATGTTACTGTAATAATTAGGTTTGATCGTGATTCGATTATGAATCGTGAACCAGGCCAGAATCGAACCGGTCAATGGTTCAACAGTTCTGAGCCAAACCGAAATCGCACTACAAGAAAAAAGGCCTTTACTGACACTAAGGTTAGTGACACTAGGCTAAAAGTGTCAGAAACGACGTGTAAATGGGCCTATTTCCGTGTTTTTCACTTAAATATCAATAATTACTGACACTATGGTATCAGCGATTTTAGTGTCAGTAATTACTATTACAATAGTATCAGTAAGAAATAAAAAAAAAAAAAAAAAACGCGTAGTCGTCTGGAGTCGAACCAACACCTCGCGGAGTGACGTTTTTCGCATATATTACTGACACTAGAGTATCAGTAAATTTAGTGTCAGTAATTAATGATACCTTAGTATCAGTAAAAAAATTAAAAAAAAAAATTATTTCCTTAAGTCTACTGGGACTCGAAATTGTAACCATTGATATAATTTTTTTTTTATTGTAAGGCTTTACCACTGAGCCAAATCGTGACTTTTGTTCCTTAAACCACGGTTTATAAAAATATATATATATTTATCGGGTCAAAACCTGAACCGTGGTTACCAAATCAATCTTAATAATTTAGGGTTCCTCTCATTCCCACCTTTATTTCCCCCTTCTTTACTCTCAAATATGAATCTCTCACCACGAGAACAAAGAGAAGCGATCAACGTCACCGACGCCAAAAGCATCAGACGCGTTGCCGCTGCCGTTATACCTAACTAACGCCGTCTTCTTCACGCTGTTCTTTTCCGTTGCGTATTATCTGCTTCACCGTTGGCGTGACAAGATCCGTAACTCAACTCCCCTCCACGTGGTCACTCTTTCCGAAATCGCCGCCATTGTCTCGCTCATCGCTTCCTTCATCTACCTCCTTGGCTTCTTCGGCATTGATTTCGTCCAGTCGTTCATATCACGCGCCTCTCCTGACGCGTGGGATCTCGAAGACGATAACGAACAAATCAACGAAATCATCTCCCGTCCTCCCGCTCCGATTTCCAAATCAGTCCTTCCCGAGCCCATAATTACAACTCTGTCCTCTGTCGAAGACGAGGAAATGGTTAAATCTGTTATCGACGGTGCGATCCCGTCTTACTCGCTCGAATCCAAGCTCGGTGATTGCAAACGAGCGGCTGCGATTCGACGCGAGGCCTTGCAGAAAATGACTGGGAGGTCGTTGCAGGGATTGCCGTTGGATGGATTTGATTACGAGTCGATTTTAGGCCAGTGCTGTGAAATGCCGGTGGGATACGTACAGATACCGGTGGGAATTGCCGGGCCGTTGTTGCTTGATGGGTTTGAATACTCAGTTCCGATGGCGACCACTGAAGGGTGTTTGGTTGCGAGTACTAATAGAGGGTGTAAAGCAATCTATGATTCCGGTGGGGCCGCTAGTATGTTGTTGAGAGATGGGATGACGAGGGCGCCTGTTGTTAGATTTGCCACTGCTAAGAGAGCTTCTGAATTGAAGTTCTTTTTGGAGGATCCGAACAATTTCGATACTTTGGCCGTCGTTTTTAACAGGTCATTGATTTGTTTCTCTTTATGTTGTGTTTGAGCTTGTTTTTTTTGTTTTTTGAACCTAAGCTTGTTTAAGTTTGAGATATTATGTTATAGTTGTTTTAGTTAGGTGGTGAGTGTTTTTCATTGGATTTCTAAATTTGTAGCTTTGTAACTTTTTTAACTTCAGATTATGAAAATGAAAAGAAAACTAATAATGGGAAATTAAAATTTCAAGATATTGATACAGATGATGAGTTCATAAAGCTATAAGATAGGGAATTTTTTTTGTCTCTATTTAGTTTGTTACCGGTTTTTGGGTGATTGTTTCCTTTTGTTTCTATCTAGTACGTTACTGGGATTGTGCATGGCCACATGGCATTCAAACTTATAAACTGAAAAAAAAAACCAACAACTTATGAATCTAAGCACTAAAGATATAATAAACTGTTTGCTCATTGTTTTAACCTAATGTATTCAAGCCAATGTTCTTATGGATGGTCTCCTCTTCTCCCTCAAGTCATTGACAGCCAAAATGGACCCCACTAAGTATTTTGTTTTCTTTCTCAGATTTATCAGTTTCATAGTGAAGTTTCTCTTGCTAAAGTGTACTATTGCTTTAGATTAGGCTTAGGTTTCTAGGAATTTGATATGGAATTGGAATAGGATGTGTATTTGGAGACGGTAAAATTAGATATTTAAGTCTTAGTCCCGCTGAATTTTGATTTTCGGAATTCTACCGTATGAAGAATTATTTTGTTAGAATAATAGAGCTGTGATTGCTGAAAATTGGTTATAATGTGGTGAAGGGATGTGGTTCAGATGAAATGAACAACATCTTGAATTTGTTTTCTAGTCCACATTATGCAATGCATGAAATTTTCACGACAGTGAGTTTAGATGTTCTTTTGTTTATCAATTCACGATCTTTCAGTTCTAAAATTAATTTCACTTTTAGTTCAATGAAATAGTATTTTATTGAGTTTTTTATATGATTGCCTTGTTTGTTGTATCTCATGGAGGTTTTCATTGCTTTCTTCTGGAGTGAATTATGATTAAATATTTGTTAACAATTGACTTGGTTGGTAGGTTCTCTTACTCTTATAGGTGTACAACAGGACTTGGAATTTGAAAGGGGTGGGAGGAAGCCTGAAGTTTAACTATATAAGAAAAGAATTATGATTGAGTCTTGGATATCAAAATTTTTGTAATGTTTATACGGTTTCATAGTGGTAATTACTTGATATTTTATTTGTGCAGTGCAGAGAAAGGAAACTTGGGGGTGCCCCAATTACCAGGCCAAGTTTGTTCATTTCACAGTTTTCGCACTAATACATACAAGCTTAGTTTCATGGAGAGTCCATCTGGAATAAAGGTTAGTCAATATGTATAGAGTATTTATCATTGTACCATAGAGATGTGCTTGATTGCTGATTGAGGAAATATCCATTGATATCATGTCGATGCCTCAATTGAAAGATCTCACTTTAGGAATTCACCAATGCATTAAATATTATATCTCATTTGAGGCTTGAAATTGGGCTTGAGGTTGATGTCTCAAATGATTATTATTTTTTTTCTTTTTCAGTTGGACTTAAAATTGATTGATAAGGGTGGATCAGTGTTTTAGAGGAAGTATTCCCTAGACCACTGGTTTGGTTTTAGCAACCTGCTAGGTTTCATGGACAGGAGATGATGGTTATTTGACATTAGATCCCTTTTAACGGGTTATGCATATATCAAACATAGTTATACATTCCATAATCTTCTCTGTCAAACAAGTGATACTTTTCTTTGAGTCGAGATCAAATACCGCCAAGGTATCAAATAGCATAGGGGCCAGGATTAAATATGAGGTTTAAAAAAACTTCTGACAGTCTAGGACCTGAACAGATCAAGTTTTTGGTTGAAATGAGCCAGGCATCCTAGGTGTCGAACTGACTTTTGAATTTTTTCGATTACCAGGCTGCCTTATTGGTTTGGTTGAACTTGAGCATTATCGATGATTCGACTTCTATAAATTCAATGGAGGACCTTGGTAGCTAAATAATTCCTTAATACGATACGATTGAAATGATAATTCTAATAAACTTCATGTGGTCAGCTTCATTTTATTTAGTTATCAAATAAGAAATTGTGGGCATTTTTATAGATTGGGGGATCGTTTACAGGGAAATGAACAATCTGTGTACACAACTTTGAAAAGAGTGAATCACATATGTTGAGAGATTTTACCCTTCAGTTTATTGTTATGATTTGATTGGAAGATGTGATTGAAGAGTTTGAGCTTGTATAGATTTGGTTGGGTGTCCAGGCCATTTTTGTCGAAATAGCATCAAGAATGCCAGTTGACAACTTAATGGTACTAAAGCTAAAGCTTTACTGTCAATAACTTTTGTCACATAATTTTCTTGACTTTGCGCTTAACAATTTAAAGCTTGTGTGCTACATTTTTTGACATCTGCCCTTGAACTTATTCAACAAGAAAAATCTTCTGTTACTGTTTGCTGCAAGTACAATTAGAGATTTATCATTGCTCATGCTTCTGCTGTGCAGATTATCTTGGTCACTCATCCCAGGACTGGTGATCTGCGTGAATCCCTGAAGTACATATACAACTTATATGTTGAATATGTTGTCAAGAATCCACTCTATTCACCAGGAACTCCAATCAGGTAACTAGTCCTATATATTGATAAATTCTGCATTTTTATTAAATATTATTATGTTGAGCTTTTTAAGTAGGTATTCTTTACCTTCAACCGAGTAGTAAAAAGAAGATAGGAAAAACTAACCGAACAAATGCATGCCTATATGCACAAACCCGCACACCCCCAAGCCCACACACTTGAACACTACATAGAATGTGATGCAGTAGGACAGGACTACAGAGTGTTTATAAGAAATTAAGAACTCGGGCATTCATGTGTTGGTATGAGCTAATTTACTCTATATTCACACATGCTTTAAGGACTGGTATGGCTGCTTATTTATTCTTTTAACTTCTGGGCTGTCAGTATAATGACTGATACACTTATAATTGCTGTGTAGGAGTGAGCTATTTAATACGACACTTGATCAATATGTAAGAACTATTGCATAGTTTAAAGATATAAAAACTGTTTGCTCATTGTTTTGGTGATTATGTAGCGGTATGAAAGATACAACTTGTTATTATGGATGCCATTTGGTTTTTTATATGCATGCTCTTAGGTTGTTGGTATGGTTATTGTCAATAAGTGCTTTATGTGACAAAAATTAGATTAGGGTTATATTTTGTATTTTTATTTGATGTATTTAATGTTTTTATTTATGAAGATATCGATTTTTTTTGGAAGTCCATCTAATTCTTAACATTTGGTTTATAATTTCAGATTTTTGTGCAGATATCATATTGTTGGGGGATTGTTGCAGGCTTCTCAACAAGTATCATAAATTTTGGTGGGGGCATGACATTTTGATGGGACTTTAAGAGTAGTTTTTGAAATATATATATGTTAATTTAAAGATTGTCTATGGAGTTTTTGTATTCATCATGTGATACTGTTGAATTGATTAATACGATTAATCTATTATATTGCGAATTTTATATAAATATAATTTTTTAGTTTTTTATTTCATTGAGTTGGTATATATATATATATATATATATTTTATGATTAATTTAATTACAAAAAATAAGAAATATAATTGTGAAATAATACGATTTTTATTAATTTTAAAAGATATTGACGGATATTGATACTATAGTAACAATAATTACTGACACTAAAAATCAAATATATGCGATATATACTGATACTGCAGTAACAAAATTTTATGACACTATAGTATCACTAAATACTGATGATATAGTGTCAATAATTTACTGACACTAAAATAGTGTGAGAGATTACTGATACCATAGTGTCAATATTTTCTGATACTACAGTATTAACGTTTACTGACACTAAGAATCACTGACACTAGAAACTAGTGTCAGTGATTTCTGGCTGCGGCAACACTGACACATTTATATAGTGTCATTAAAACCCTTACTGACACTAATTTAGTATCAGTAAAAGCCTTTTTTTTGTAGTGTCGCGAATGATTAGTTCGGTTACAGTTCTTCAAAATTTAAGAACCAAACCGAACAGTAACCTAGATTTGAATCGAATCGAAACCGAACATAACCGATCCAAACCTAGGTTTTAATCTATTTTCCACCATTTTTTTTTATATAGTGTCAAGTCATATGTTCTACATTTCATATACTAGGGTATTGAGAAGCCCATGGACTTCAGTGCAATAAAAGATAAGATGGATGGTAAGGATGGTACAATAATGTGAGAGAGATATATGCCGATGTTAAATTGGTTTTTAAGAATGCAATGAAACACAATGATGAAAGAGATGATGTCCATGTAATGGAAAAATCTTTGTTGGAAACAATTGAAGAAAAGTGGCTGCAGCTTTTGCCTTAAGTTGTGGAAGAGGTTAGTCGATGATCCAATTTGAAATTTCCTTGGAGGGCTAAATTCACTTAGACAATGACATTTTTCATTTTTGATGTATTGTAACAGTCCTTTAGCTATGCAAAATCTCTACATCTCATGTTTCTCCTAGAATCGAAATTGAAGGAGAATCAGAATCGAACTAAATCGTACATTGTATAATTCGGTTCTGGTTCCTCCTTCAGCAGGAACCGAACCGCGATCGGGCCTAGTAATAATTGTTATTAATTTATATTTAATTTAATATTTTGATTTAAATCTAGACCAATGTAGTGATTAATCGACGCTTAATTGAATATCGTTATTGAGCGATTCGATTCAGCCGATTTTGACTGCTTTAAACCGACACCAAAATTTGACGATTTTGACTTAGTAATCTGCAGATTTCTTAAATCACCAAACTTAATTTTTAATATTTTTTCAATATTTTTTGGGGTTTGATTAATGTTTTTTGTGTGAAAAAAAATGATTCCATTAGAAACAGTGAGAATATGTTTTGATTTAAACGAATTATTACTATGGTAATAACACTAATATCTTTAATTTTATTATATTTTCTTAAATAAGGATAAAATCTTTAATTTGTATTTAAAGAGTTCCTATTCATATTGACTTGATTAAAAACTCCTATATTGATTAGTATTTTTTCCATCATAAATTAATGATTTTTATCTCTTTTTTTTTTTTTTTTTTTTTTTTGAGGATTTTGAGAGTGAATTTTATTTTTCGTTTTTATTTTGAGCCATTCGAGATTTAAATCTCCACTAATAGAATCCACTAAAGACCAATTGGGGCACGTGCCTCATATGGTAATTGAAATAAAAAATATTTTCTTTTTCTCCTAAGGCTGATAGGTGTTTGTTGGTATCAGTCCCTTATTTTCATTCGAGATTTGGCATAATTAATGTTTATTCTTATTAAAAATACATAATAAATTAAAATACCATGTAAATTTATTATTAAAATATTTTATTTTTTTTTTTAATTTTTCGGTTGCCAATGCCACTGTTGGAAGACACTTTTTGAAGGAAAAATCGACTAGTAAATGCACATAATAGTCAACACCAAATTGCTTATTATTTGGTGCATATATCATTATTATTGAATAAATACTGTAACCACTGACTTTATTCATGAAGTTTGGCACCACCATCCATGGAAGGTGCCATTTATTACTGCAAGTTCTGTAGCCCTAGAGGCGGCCTACTGCATGAAGGTTTCCGTCATTATGACATCCGAGAAGGGTAGATGTGTAAAGTCTTACCCTTGCACTTGCTAGTTCTACAGCTCTATTTAGTTAAAATTAACTGAATATTTAAGCTGCCTATTTGGAGAAAAAAGCCCCCAATGTTTCTCAATCTCAGGTCCAGTTTTGCCATTCTCATCAAACAAAGCAAATATGTAAGTTTCAATGGCTCTTCCAGGCCTCCTTGGTGTCCCTTGCTTCACATGCTGTATCAAGTTATTATTGTAAGTTCTTGCATTATCCACATTCGTTAACGCTCTGTCTCCCCCGGCCGTCGGCCACCCAGTCTCCGACACCACTATACTCAGAGACCCCCCGCCTGTTTTCTCCAGTGCAGCATAAACAGCATCCAATATGGCATCAAACAGGTTCCGGTAGCTATACGGAGGATCTGACACAACCGTTCGTTGTGATCTAAAAAGAGCAAAATCAAGAGGAATTTGACGGTTTGAAGCAATACTGAAATAAGGGTAAATGTTTGCAAGCAAAGGGGATTTGTTTTCATTGAGGAAGCGAATGACAGGATCAAGAATTGGCCTATAAGATTGCTTGAAAGTGCCTCTTGATGGAGGTGATGATTCACTAAGAGCTCCTGTTTCAATGGCAGTGGAAACTTTGATTTGGGCTCCAAGGCCAGCGCTGTTAATGGCGTTTTGTATGTTTCTCATGGCTGGCACAAGATATTGAGCAAAGCTATCTCCTGGTTTTACTTCATTTCCCACAGCTATGTATTTGAATTTGACATTGTTGGCATAGTTTCTGACATTGTTTCGGACCCAAGTGTTTGCTTCAGCTTGATTGGATGCAATTCTTTGAAGGTCACTATTGGGAAGCCCTAGCATGACTTCAATGTTGGAGCCTCTTAGGGCTACAAGAGCTTCTCTGTTTGGATCATAGAGTCTCATTCTTCTGATGTTGTTTTGTTTGTAAAGGGCTATGACATCTGGTTTTGATGGTAAGTTGTTGCCAAGCATTCCATAACAAACACCTATTTGAGCACCTACAATGGAAAAATATATAGAAACAAATAATTAAAACCACCCTAATAATGAAATTTCTAATACTTCTATGGTAAATGATACTTTGTCCGAATTGATACCCAAACAGGCAAAGACTAAAACGGTGGATTTTGAGATTTGTCCGTTTGGTCTATCCACTTGGACAACTAGTACATTTACATTTTTATTAATCATTTGAGAAAGATACAGAAAAGGGGAAATTATCTCATGCCACCTAAAGATAGGTGGAAGTATGAAAAACCAAATAACTTTTTAAGTTTATTTTCACTTTTAAGTTTAAAAAATGTAACAATTTCAACATAAAACCTTACAAAATTATATAATTTCTACCTGAAAAAAGTAGGAAATAATATATTTTTGAAACTTCAGGTAGAAAATTATATATTCTAGAAAAAAAAATTCGATTTTTTCATACTTTCACATATCTGAGATAAACTAGTGATATTATCCTTGCTAAAAATGATCAAAACGCATATTTTATTTCAATAAATTAATCATTTCCTCATTTTAAAACTCATTCACAACTTATTTTGTTTCTTTTACTATCTTATCATTGTGTGTCTAAACAGAACACAGATGTAAAATAGTAAAAAAGACGCAAAAGATCAAAAATTAATATAACTTTTTATGGATTTTATAATATATGAGAAAGGAAAAGATTAATTTTGATAAAGAATATGAAGGTTGTGATGATTTATGGAGATAGATATATACTTGATGTGTCTAGGGTAGCCATTAGCAACACAAGAAGTAACATGGAGGAAGCCATTGAAGGGGTATTGAGAGATGAAAAGAATTTAGCCATGGAGAAAAATGAAAAGGGAAAGTGCGATACTAACACCACTTCTTAGTAGCCTTTTTATAGGAGAAAATCATCATGACTATGAACCTTATTGGAAGGGCAAAATTTTTTCCACATTGATGATAAATAACAACTTGAATCATTCAAAAAAAAAATTAATTCCAACACCTTGTCTTTTGGGTTATTTGAAAAGTCTAAGGTTAATTTTCTTGATGCATGTCATTATCTTTGGTTGTGACTAGGGCCGGTCTTGGAACAGTCTATACAAGTGATTGGTTGAGATCTCAAATTTTGGTCCAAAATTAGAGACCTAAAGCGGACTGATCTTGGGATTGTCAAAAAATTTAAAGGTCACGCTTTAGAAAATTCATCCAAGACCCCCAAAACTTAAGGCCACCCCTAACAGCATAACTAGAATATTGATTTAATGTGGGTAAATTTTGATTTTCACAAAAAATAATATATACTTTCAATTTTAATAGAGACAAATCATAATTATTTCATTAATAAATCAGATTTTTAATTAATTTAATTATATAATATATTTTAACATATTTTCGAATTAAGCGTGACTAACTTCCACTGCTCGCCTCAAAGACTGCTATTGGCTGCCCGTGACTGGGCCTACTGCCACTTCATATATGTGGTAGAGCATTGTTATGGACATTCAATTACCGAAGTATATATTATAAACGCGAGAGGGAAGTGAGTCTTTTTTTTTGAAATTATTGAAAACCCCACCATCAAATCATCCATTTTGGGCTTAAGCGAAGCAGGTAAAACCCTCAGCTGTCCCAGACTCTTACAAGAAACGCACACCCTGAATTCGAATCCAAAACCTCAAGGCGAGATCCTGAACCCTATACCACCAAGCCACGTTCCTTGGAGACGAGAAGCGAGTCTTTATTAGCATTGTTCCCACCATTTTTACATTACTACCATTTAGTGAGAGAAAAAGTTTTTTGATGAGATCATTTCTATCTCATCACATATAGTCATGCAAATATCTAATTATAGAGAGAAATTTATATAAGACGGTCTTTATAGGATCATCCAATCAATAAATGACACTTGGTATAATTATTTAGAGAATGACCAATTAAAATAGAGAGAAAAATAACTACAACAAGTGTTATTTATTGATTGGATGGTTTTATAGAGACCGTCTCTATATAAATTTTTCTTCTAATTATATAATTTTACACTGTGTTTTGATCGTATAATGATATGGTGAGATTGTTTAACTTTAAAATTTTTGGAGAAAGCCACCTAAATTTAGGAAGATTTAGGAAATCAAAAAAAATATGAAAATGTGGTATATATTAAAAAAAAAGAGTTTTTTTTTTTATTATTGCAATAGTTATTAAATTTTCTTAGATTTGCGACCCTAATTTTGATTTTTAGTGATTTTTATCAAAAAAAAAAAAAACATTCATGTGTTAATACAAAATCCTAATCCGTGTATCTATTTCTTTTTTGTTTTTATCCAGACAACCTAAGTTACAGAAAACACTCACTATAGGGGTCGATCCTGCCTAAACTAGTCATCGTTCATGCGTGCACAGTGGCAGAGCCACTTAAAGGTAAATGGGAGCAATCCCCCAGTTTAATCCGAAAATTTATTAAAATGTGTTTTATAAACTAAAGAAAAATCGTATTTGTTAATAAGATAATTTAGATTTACTCGAGCTAAAATAAGAAGTATTTATCATTTTTGTTAAAATCAAATTTTATCCCCCCCCCCCCCACTAAATTAATATTTTAATTATGCAACTGTGCATGTGCATAAGCCCTTGCCTTATAGATGGCTTTGGCTAATTGTCACACCTCAATATATCCAGGATGTGACCTATAAGAGACAATGGAACCATCTCCCCGAGGCTCTGATCTGAACATGTATGATGTGTCACACTTTGAGAATACCACATAAACTGGAGCTATTAATCATGAAAACATAGCTAATCTAAAGTTTAGTAAATCTGTAAAGGAAAGCTGGAGCTATAAAAAACATATAGGGTTGAAAACACGAAAACTATAGCATTCACTCATAGAGTTTGGAATAATCCTGAAGGCTTAAGCTGACAAGTGGAACTGACTAAGACTTCTTGCATCGGATCTTTAAACATATGGTAGGTATACAAGTAGTATACTTGAGGATTAACGATGCTAAATGTTATCGTAAACAATGCAAGAACTTATGCTGACGAGAGAAGCTTAAAGCGCTTTCCCTTCACCATAAGCTATTTGAGATGCTATTTTAGCTAAGTTACTAACGATTCGTACACACGTCATGACATTCCTATAGCGGATCGTCAAGAAGTCATTCTAGCGTGGTCTCTAACACACCCAACGACCATATCATGATCCTCAAACCTTCTTGGTCAATCACAACATTGCCATCCCCCACGACAAACCTCACTACTACAACAACTACTCATAACTATATCAATTATGGAAATTCCTCATCTTTCAAGCTTATCCAAGTACAAACCATATCACGTATCAATAATTAAGCATGCTCAATGCATAAGCATCCTCTAACATTCTTGGGTTTCATGGGTTTCTCACAACAAAAACCCTAGGTTCTCACTCATCTCAAATTTTTCACAATCCATGAAAATAATCTTACATCTATGCATGATTAGCCTCATAATAAGCTCTACCATGTATGATTTCGTGGACCATGCTCAGGTCTACTGGATGAGCTTGAAAATCATGTTAAATGCAAATACTAAGAGTAAAAAGCTTACCTTGCTTCAAAGGCTCTTGAAGATGTAAGAGATGGCACTCTTGAGCTTGCTAAAATGAGCCAAAAATTGAAGGGTGGCCAAGCTTAAGCGTGAGGTTGAAGAAGGTGAAATGGGGTAATGGGTCTATTTATAGAGTGCCTCAATTTTTAGAGTGTTTTGATCTAATTTTGGGGCAAAAATCGCAGAGTTGTTCAAATGCCTTATCGAACGCGAATCCTCTGATTGGATTCGTTCGAATGGTAATAAGAACATGATACAAATGTAAACTCTAGTCTTGTTCAAACGCTAGGCGAACGTGACACAAACGCGAAACCTGAAAATCCAAAATTTATAACTCAAATGAACTTGATCTGTTACGAGGTTGGTTAATTTGAGGACCCAACCATATACATAATGACATGTCGTACAACTGGGGTATTATATTTGTTGGAGTTGGTGCTTGGAGCTCCAATCCGAATAATGTATTTTACATTATATTTATTATTTATTAATAAAATAACTACATTTTCACTTCAAACCTTATCAATGGTAATGCCATTATGCATATTAGATTGATATATAAATATGCTAAGAATGACATCAACCTTAGAAAAGTCATGTAGTAATATTGGACACTAGATGGTCCGACATTGAGATAATATACTATTATAAACTATTCTTAAAGTAAATATTCATAGTCGTTGGTTTTGGAAATACGGGTGAATTCTTATAACCTACAATACTAGCACATGTCGTATATTAGAATTATAGCTCAAATAGTTTAACCTGATATACCATGAGCTTTGGAAGCTCATATAGACATGTGGGTATTCGTTGGAGCGAATACTGAATGACTCACAGGTGATTTCTAATAGTTTAACATACACATCACCGTCAATAGGAATCTACATGAGTCGAGTAGCATATGTGATCCTTTGACTCTAGGATAGCCTTGATTTTGTGTGTGATCTTACACACTTAGATGCCATATATGTCAGAGACCTTTCATGGTCTGACCGCTAGACGTTCGTTGGGTGTGGACTGATGCACTCGTTAATCAAGTGCATATCAAGATAGGATCTGTCGACTCGTATGTGTACCATAAGGGATTTAGGTATCCATGTGAGTAAGTCACGATTCTTAAGATTTTGACCAAAGTCGATCACTTAGGGTGGATCGCATATATCAGAAATGATTTCTGATTAGTTGTAAAGAATCGTGGACATGTCGACATGAGATGTGCTCCTTGGAAACTTGATAGTGTAATCTATATTTCCTAAGCACAATTCAGATAGCATATGACATAGTGATTGATAAATATATATGATGACCTCGACTTGTATAGTTCAGAAAGGTCTAAACTTAGAAGAACGTGTCTGAACTAAGAGACTCCCAAAATATGAAGTGTACTCGTTGAGCACTTGGGTAGCTAATAATTTTTTATAATAAATAATATTTGATATTATGATTATCCACTAAGATAATTAAGTGTTATTAGATAACATTGATTATTTACTTTGACCCAATTGGATTAATTGGATTAATCCAAAATCACATAAGGGCTTTGTTGTAATTTCTTAAATATCTCTACTATTGGAGGATATTTTGGTAATTACAAATATATAAAAATAGGTGTATTTGGCTTGATTTAATTGGATTAATCAAAGTGATAGATATTGAACTAATCCTTTAAAATTTATCTTGATTTAATTGGATTAAATCAAAGAATTAGATAAATATGATTAGTCACATCTAATTATACATATATGATTAAGCCTACCTAATATTTGATTAAGACTTTTATTAATTACTAAGTACAGTCGACGGAAATATTTCCCCTGACTCTTGCGGGACAGATTGAAGGCCTAGACCTCCATCTGGTCCCAAGGACATGGATGACTCCCCTTGATCTTCTTCAGGTCTAGTCGACTGAAGATTATTCTTGACCTTCGTCTGGTCCACTCAACATGACATGATCTATCTTTCGTCCAAGCGACATTAAGAATCCCAGATAACAGATATTTTTTCAAATGACATCGAAGTTTCATACGACATGTTTTCTAATTACTATCCAAGCCAAAGATTTATTGACTTGGAGATTATGAGACAATCTATATGGGCCAAATTTGGGCTAAATGACCCAAATGACATTGCACCTCTTATGGCCTTCATCTGTCCCACAAGTAATATTATAGGTTTTTGCTAAGGCCCAACTAAACTAAGTTACAGACTATAAGTATCGAGCCTACGCACAAGACTCACACACGAGATTACACTTAATCCCAAAAATCTAGGCACTCATAATCCAGTCTCTATTATGCTATCATTTCCTAAATAGAATTGGAATACGACTCTTCTAATGGATCCTAAACCAACTAAAAGACTACTTCACAACCCATAAAAAGAGAGACGGTAGAAGTGATTGATTCATTCAAGCTTTGGTTCTCACACTCGAGTTCTTAAAGCATATTTAAAACTGTCTTTAGCTTGTAATTTTGATACATAAAATTTTCAGACCTTAAATTTGAAGTTATTGTCGTGAGTTGCATAATGTAAGAGATTGAATTTCTCTTGTTAATTGAATTGAATACAAGACTTATCAAAGATTAGCGATGTTTGTGGCTCTCTAAAGAGCAAGCAAGATTCAATAAAGAAACAAAGAAATGTTCTCACGAATAAGATTCTTGGTGGTTGAACTTGATCTTGTGAGAGTTTTATTCCTTAACAAAACGTTGACAGAAGATTCATGGGGTTATGTGTATAAGGCTTCCGAATAATCAATTCTAGGAAGATCGCATCAGACACCTAGAAACAAAAGAAAGAAGAGAATAGAATCCTAATACTCGAATCTTTATTCCATTCATATAATTATTTTTGAATTTCTAAATTGTTCGAGTAAATACATTTACATGGGAAATGACTTCTTGTTGGGTTTCTTTTATTTTGGAGGATGTTACTGTAATAATTAGGTTTGATCGTGATTCGATTATGAATCATGAACCAGACCAGAATCGAAACGGTCAATGGTTCAACAGTTCTGAGCCAAACCGAAATCGCCGAATGATTAGTTCGGTTACAGTTCTTCAAAATTTAAGAACCAAACCGAACAGTAACCTAGATTTGAATCGAATCGAAACCGAACATAACCGATCCAAACCTAGGTTTTAATCTATTTTCCACCATTTTTTTTTTATATAGTGTCAAGTGATATGTTCTACATTTGATATACTAGGGTATTGAGAAGCCCATGGACTTCAGTACAATAAAAGATAAGATGGATGGTAAGGATGGTACAATAATGTGAGAGAGATATATGCCGATGTTAAATTGGTTTTTAAGAATGCAATGAAATACAATGATGAAAGAGATGATGTCCATGTAATGGAAAAATCTTTGTTGGAAACAATTGAAGAAAAGTGGCTGCAGCTTTTGCCTAACGTTGTGGAAGAGGTTAGTCGATGATCCAATTTGAAATTTCCTTGGAGGGCTAAATTCACTTAGACAATGACATTTTTCATTTTTGATGTATTGTAACAGTCCTTTAGCTATGCAAAATCTCTACATCTCCTGTTTCTCCTAGAATCGAAACTGAAGGAGAATCAGAATCGAACTAAATCGTACACTGTATAATTCGGTTCTGGTTCCTCCTTCAGCAGGAACCGAACCGCGATCGGGCCTAGTAATAATTGTTATTAATTTATATTTAATTTAATATTTTGATTTAAATCTAGACCAATGTAGTGATTAATCGACGCTTAATTGAATATCGTTATTGAGCGATTCGATTCAGCCGATTTTGACTGCTTTAAACCGACACCAAAATTTGACGATTTTGACTTAGTAATCTGCAGATTTCTTAAATCACCAAACTTAATTTTTAATCTTTTTTCAATATTTTTTGGGGTTTGATTAAAGTTTTTTGTGTGAAAAAGAAAATGATTCCATTAGAAACATTGAGAATATGTTTTGATTTAAACGAATTATTACTATGGTAATAACACTAGTATCCTTAATTTTATTATATTTTCTTAAATAAAGATAAAATCTTTAATTTGTATCTAAAGAGTTCCTATTCATATTGACTTGATTAAAAACTCCTATATTGATTAGTATTTTTTCTATCATAAATTAATGACTTTTATCTTCTTCTTCTTTTTTTTTTTTTGAGGATTTTGAGAGTGAATTTTATTTTTTGTTTTTATTTTCAGCCATACGAGATTTGTAATCTCCACTAATGCCTCATATGGTAATTGAAATAAAAAATATTTTCTTTTTCTCCTAAGGCTGATGGGTGTTTGTTGGTATCAGTCCCTTATTTTCATTCGAGATTTGGCATAATTAATGTTTATTCTTATTAAAAATACATAATAAATTAAAATACCATGTAAATTTATTATTAAAATATTTTATTTTGTTTTTTTATTTTTTCGGTTGCCAATGCCACTGTTGGAAGACACTTTTTGAAGGAAAAATCGACTAGTAAATGCACATAATAGTCAACACCAAATTGCTTATTATTTGGTGCATGTATCATTATTATTGAATAAATACTGTAACCACTGACTTTATTCATGAAGTTTGGCACCACCATCCATGGAAGGTGATACAAACTCTTATTTATTCCATTTATTACTGCAAGTTCTGTAGCCCTAGAGGCGGCCTACTGCATGAAGGTTTCCGTCATTATAACATCCGAGAAGGGTAGATGTGTAAAGTCTTACCCTTGCACTGGCAAGTTCTACAGCTCTATTTAGTTAAAATTAACTGAATATTTAAGCTGCCTATTTGGAGAAAAAAGCCCCCAATGTTTCTCAATCGCAGGTCCAGTTTTGCCATTCTCATCAAACAAAGCAAATATGTAAGTTTCAATGGCTCTTCCAGGCCTCCTTGGTGTCCCTTGCTTCACATGCTGTATCAAGTTATTATTGTAAGTTCTTGCATTATCCACATTCGTTAACGCTCTGTCTCCGCCGGCCGTCGGCCACCCAGTCTCCGACACCACTATACTCAGAGACCCCCCGCCTGTTTTCTCCAGTGCAGCATAAACAGCATCCAATATGGCATCAAACAGGTTCCGGTAGCTATACGGAGGATCTGACACAACCGTTCGTTGTGATCTAAAAAGAGCAAAATCAAGAGGAATTTGACGGTTTGAAGCAATACTGAAATAAGGGTAAATGTTTGCAAGCAAAGGGGATTTATTTTCATTGAGGAAGCGAATGACAGGATCAAGAATTGGCCTATAAGATTGCTTGAAAGTGCCTCTTGATGGAGGTGATGATTCACTAAGAGCTCCTGTTTCAATGGCAGTGGAAACTTTGATTTGGGCTCCAAGGCCAGCGCTGTTAATGGCGTTTTGTATGTTTCTCATGGCTGGCACAAGATATTGAGCAAAGCTATCTCCTGGTTTTACTTCATTTCCCACAGCTATGTATTTGAATTTGACATTGTTGGCATAGTTTCTGACATTGTTTCGGACCCAAGTGTTTGCTTCAGCTTGATTGGATGCAATTCTTTGAAGGTCACTATTGGGAAGCCCTAGCATGACTTCAATGTTGGAGCTTCTTAGGGCTTGAAGAGCATCTCTGTTTGGATCATAGAGTCTCATTCTTCTGATGTTGTTTTGTTTGTAAAGGGCTATGACATCTGGTTTTGATGGTAAGTTGTTGCCAAGCATTCCATAACAAACACCTATTTGAGCACCTACAATGGAAAAATATATAGAAACAAATAATTAAAACCACCCTAATAATGAAATTTCTAATACTTCTATGGTAAATGATACTTTGTCCGAATTGATACCCAAACAGACAAAGACTAAAACGGTGCGTTTTGAGATTTGTCCGTTTGGTCAACCTGCTCAGACAAACTAGTATATTGACACTTTTATTAACCAGATAAAGAAAGATACAAAAAAGATAAATTATCTCATGCCACCTAAAGATAGGCGAAAGTATGAAAAACAAAATAACTTTTTAAGTCTATTTTCACTTTAAGTTTAAAAAATGTAACAATTTCAACATAAAACCTTACAAAATTATATAATTTCTACCTGAAAAAAGTAGGAAATAATATATTTTTGAAACTTCAGATAGAAAATTATATATTTTAGAAAAAAAAAATTATATTTTTTCATACTTTCACATATCTGAGATAGACTAGTGATATTATCCTTGCTAAAAATGATCAAAACACATATTTTATTTCAATAAATTAATCATTTCCTCATTTTAAAACTCATTCACAACTTATTTTGTTTCTTTTACTATCTTATCATTGTGTGGCTAAACAGAACACAGATGTAAAATAGTAAAAAAGACGCAAAAGATCAAAAATTAATATAATTTTTGATGGATTTTATAATATATGAGAAATGAAAAGATTAATTTTGATAAAGAATATGAAGGTTGTGATGATTTATGGAGATAGATATATACTTGATGTGTCTAGGGTAGCCATTAGCAACACAAGAAGTAACATGGAGGAAGCCATTGAAGGGGTATTGAGAGATGAAAAGAATTTAGCCATGGAGAAAAATGAAAAGGGAAAGTGTGATACTAACACCACTTCTTAGTAGCCTTTTTATAGGAGAAAATCATCATGACTATGAACCTTATTGGAAGGGCAAATTTTTTTCCACATTGATGATAAATAACAACTTGAATCATTCAAAAAAAAAATTAATTCCAACACCTTGTCTTTTGGGTTATTTGAAAAGTCTAAGGTTAATTTTCTTGATGCATGTCATTATCTTTGGTTGTGACTAGGGCCGGTCTTGGAACAGTCTATACAAGTGATTGGTTGAGATCTCAAATTTTGGTCCAAAATTAGAGACCTAAAGCGGACTGATCTTAGGATTGTCAAAAAAATTAAAGGTCACGCTTTAGAAAATTCATCCAACACCCCCAAAACTTAAGGCCACCCCTAACATCATAACTAGAATATTGATTTAATGTGGGTAAATTTTGATTTTCACAAAAAATAATATATACTTTCAATTTTAATAGAGACAAATCATAATTATTTCATTAATAAATCAGATTTTTAATTAATTTAATTATATAATATATTTTAACATATTTTCGAATTAAGCGTGACTAACTTCCACTGCTCGCCTCAAAGACTGCTATTGGCTGCCCGTGACTGGGCCTACTGCCACTTCATATATGTGGTAGAGCATTGTTATGGACATTCAATTACCGAAGTATATATTATAAACGCGAGAGGGAAGTGAGTCTTTTTTTTTGAAATTATTGAAAACCCCACCATCAAATCATCCATTTTGGGCTTAAGCGAAGCAGGTAAAACCCTCAACTGTCCCAGACTCTTACAAGAAACTCACACCCTTAATTCGAACCCAAAATCTCAAGGTGAGATCATGAACCCTATATCACCAAGCCACGTTCCTTGGAGACGAGAAGCGAGTCTTTATTAGCATTGTTCCCATCATTTTTACATTACTACCATTTAGTGAGAGAAAAAGTTTTTTGATGAGATCATTTCTATCTCATCACATATAGTCATGCAAATATCTAATTATAGAGAGAAATTTATATAAGACGATCTTTATAGGATCATCCAATCAATAAATGACACTTGGTATAATTATTTAGAGAATGACCAATTAAAATAGAGAGAAAAATAACTACAACAAGTGTTATTTATTGATTGGATTGTTTTATAGAGACTGTCTCTATATAAATTTTTCTTCTAATTATATAATTTTACACTGTGTTTTGATCCTATAATGATATGGTGAGATTATTTAACTTTAAAATTTTTGGAGAAAGCCACCTAAATTTAGGACGCTCCTTAGATTTAGGAAATCATAAAATATTAAAATGTGGTATATATTAAAAAAAGAGTTTTTTTTTTTTTTTTTTACTTTTTTTTATTGCAATAGTTATTAAATTTTCTTAGATTTGCGACCCTAATTTTGATTTTTAGTGATTTTATCAAAAAAAAAAAATGTTCATGTGTTAATACAAAATCCTAATCCGTGTATCTATTTCTTTTTTGTTTTTATCCAGACAACCTAAGTTACAGAAAACACTCACTATAGGGGTCGATCCTGCCTAAACTAGTCACCGTTCATGCGTGCACAATGGCGGAGCCACTTAAAGGTAAATGGGAGCAATCCCCCAGTTTAATCCAAAAATTTATTAAAATGTGTTTTATAAACTAATGAAAAATCGTATTTGTTAATGAGATAATTTAGATTTACTCGAGCTAAAATAAGAAGTATTTATCATTTTTGTTAAAATCAAATTTTATCCCCCCCACTAAATTAATATTTTAATTATGCAACTGTGCATGTGCATAAGCCCTTGCATTCTATATGGCTTTGGCTAATTGTCACACCTCAATATATCCAGGATGTGACCTACAAGAGACAATGAAACCATTTCCCGAATGCTCTGATCTGAACGTGTGTGATGTGTCACACTTTGAGAATACCACATAAACTGGAGCTATTAATCATGAAAACATAGCTAATCTAAAGTTTAGTAAATCCGTAAAGAAAAACTGGAGCTATAAAAAAACCTATAGGGTTGAAAACACGAAAACTATATCATTCACTCATAAAGTTTGGAATAATCCTGAAGGCTTAAGCTGACATGTGGAACTGACTAAGACTTCCTGCATCGGATCTTTAAACATATGGTAGGTATACAAGTAGTATACTTGAGGATTAACGATGCTAAATGCTATCCTAAACAATGCAAGAACTTATGCTGACGAGAGAAGCTCAAAGCGCTTTCCCTTCACCATAAGCTATTCGAGATGCTATTTTAGGTAAGCTACTAACGATTCGTACACATGTCATGACATTCCTATAGCGGATCGTCAAGAAGTCATTCTAGCGTGGTCTCTAACACACCCAACGACCATATCATGATCCTCAAACCTCTTGGTCAATCACAACATTGCCATCCCCCACGACAAACCTCACTACTACAACAACTACTAATAACTATATCAATTATGGAAATTCCTCATCTTTCAAGCTTATCCAAGTACAAACCATATCACGTATCAATAATTAAGCATGCTCAATGCATAAGCATCCTCTAACATTATTGGTTTTCATGGGTTTCTCACAACAAAAACCCTAGGTTCTAACTCATCTCAAATCTTTCACAATCCATGAAAATAATCTTACATATATGCATGATTAGCCTCATAAAAAGCTCTACCATGTATGATTTCTTGGATCATGCTCAGGTCTACTAGATGAGCTTGAAAATCATGCTAAATGCAAATACTAAGAGTAAAAAGCTTACCTTGCTTCAAAGGCTCTTGAAGATGTAAGAGATGGCACTCTTGAGCTTGCTAAAATGAGCCAAAAAGTGAGGGGTGGCCAAGCTTAGGCGTGAGGTTGAAGAAGGTGAAAGGGGGTAATGGGTCTATTTATAGAGTGCCTCAATTTTTAGAGTGTTTTGATCTAATTTTGGGGCAAAAATCGCAAAGTTGTTTAAATGCCTTATCGAACACGAATCCTCTGATTGGATTCGTTCGAATGGTAATAAGAACATGATACAAATGCAAACTCTAGTCTCTTTCAAACGCTAGGCGAACGTGACACAAACGCGAAACCTAAAAATCTAAAATTTATAACTCAAATGAACTTGATCTGTTACGAGGTTGGTTAATTTGAGGACCCAACCATATATATAATGACATGTCGTACAACTGGGGTATTATATTTGTTGGATTTGGTGCTTGGAGCTCCAGTCCGAATAATGTATTGTACATTATATTTATTATTTATTAATAAAATAGCTACATTTTCACTTCAAACCTTATCAATGGTAATGTCATTATGCATATTAGATTGATGTATAAATATGCTAAGAATGACATCAACCTTAGAAAAGTCATGTAGTAATATTGGACATTGGATGGTCCGACATTGGGATAGTATTACTATTATAAACTATTCTTAAAGTAAATATTCATAGTCGTTGGTTTTGGAAAAACGGTTGAATTCTTATAACCTACAAGACTAACACATGTCGTATATTAGAATTGGAGCTCCAATTGTTTAACCTGATATACCATGAGCTTTGGAAGCTCATATAGACATAAAAGTATTCGTTGGAGCGAATACTGAATGACTCACAGGTGATTTTTAATAGTTGAACATACACATCACCGTCAATAGGAATCTCCATGAGTCGAGTAGCATATGTGATCCTTTGACTCTAGGATAGCCTTGATTTTGTGTGTGATCTTCCACACTTAGATGTCATATATGTCAGAGACCTTTCATAGTCTGACCGCTAGACGTTCGTTGGGTGTGGACTGATGCACTCGTTAATCAAGTGCATATCAAGATAGGATCTGTCAGCCTGTATGTGTACCATAAGGGGTTTAGGTATCCATGTGAGTAAGTCACGATTCTTAAGATTTTGACCAAAGCCGATCACTTAGGGTGGATCGCATATATCAGAAATGGTTTTTGATTAGTTGTAAAGAATCGTGGACATGTCGACATGAGATGTGCTCCTTGGAAACTTGATAGTGTAATCTATATTTCCTAAGCACAATTCGAATAGCATTTGACATAGTGATTGATAAACATATATGATGACCTCGACTTGTATAGTTCAGAAAGGTCTGAACTTAGAAGAACGTGTCTGAACTAAGAGACTCTCACAATATGAAGTGTACTCGTTGAGCACTTGGGTAGCTAATAATTTTTTATAATAAATAATATTTGATATTATAATTATCAACTAAGATAATTAAGTGTTATTAGATAACATTGATTATTTACTTTGATCCAATTGGATTAATCCAAAATCACACAAGGGCTTTGTTGTAATTTCTTAAATATCTCTACTATTGGAGGATATTTTGGTAATTACAAATATATAAAAATATGTGTATTTGGCTTGATTTAATTGGATTAATCAAAGTGATAGACATTGAACTAATCCTTTAAAATTTATCTTGATTTAATTAGATTAGATCAAAGTATTAGATAAATGTGATTAGTCACATCTAATTATACATATATGATTAAGCCTACCTAATATTTGATTAAGACTTTTATTAATTAAAAATTGCCTAAGTTTTGTTATAAATAGAAAGTTTGAGCAAGGTTTTAATCAAGCTTGAGAAAGCTAAAAACAAGAAAGAATTAGAGAAATTAGCCTCAGTAAAAGAAGTGTTAAGAGAAGCTTTGGAAGATCTGCACAACATTTCAACAAAGAGAAATCAGTATTGTATCTTGGAGTGAAGCTTGCTAGCACTAGAATCAAGATTGGATCTTGAAGTCAAGCTTGCTAACTTTGGAAGTTCTCCACAACATTTCAACAAGGAGAAGAAGATTTGATCTTTGTATTAAGCTTGCTAGAAGTTTGATCTTCGCGAATTCGGGGCTGGCCGAATTGCGTACATATTAGCTAGGCTTCTATGACGAACGTGTCTGAACTTAGAGAGTCCCACAATATGAAGTGTACTCGTTGAGCACTTGGGTAGCTGATAATTTTGGATAATAAATAATATTTGATAATATAATTATCAACGAAGATAATTAAATATTATTGGATAATATTTATTATTTATTTTGACCTAATTGGTTTAATCCAAAATTTACACAAGGGCTTTTTCGTAATTTCATAAATATCTCTAACATTTGAGGATATTTTGGCAATTATAAATATGTAATTATAGGTGTATTTGGCTTGATTTAATTGGATTAAATCAAAGTGGTAGACAAAGGTGATTAGTCACACCTAATTATACATATTTGGACAAATTAGATTACGCCCACATAAAAGTTGATTAGAACTTTTATTAATTAAAGATTACCTAAGTTTTGCTATAAATAGCAAGCTTGGGTAAGCTAAATACAAGCAAGAATTAGAGAAATTAGCCTAAGTTAGAGATGTATTTAGAGAAGCTTTGTGAGATCTCTACAATATTTCAATTAGGAGAAATCAAGATTGAATCTTGGAGTGAAGCTTGCTAGCGTTGGAATCAAGATTGGATCTTGGAGTCAAGCTTGTTAACTTTGGATTTTCTCCATAACATTTCAACAAGGATAAGTTGATTGGATCTTTAAATCAACCTTGCTAGGTAAGTTTGATCTTCTCCAAAAGCTATGTTTTTCATTAGTGAGTTTTCATTAGTTAGACATATAGTGATGAATTATTTATTAGTTACATAATAACATAGCTTGATGTTGAAATTAAGCTAATTAATTATGTAAGGATGATTTAAAAGTAAAAACACAATATGTTTGTAATTGGGTCACAATGTTTATGTTAGACATAGACATAAAATTAGAGTTTTGAACTCTAGATAACAGCTTAGAGCTATGGCTACTATTCTAGAATTAATTGACCACCTTTAGGTGACCTAGAATTATTCACGAGTCATTTCATTGTGAGATTCTATTTTTGTTTATATTTTAATTTAAGGAAATGCATATGTAAATTTAGATATATATATTTGTTGTATAACATGTGTTGTGGTTGGTTTTGAAATTAAAATTATTTTAGGTGATTTTAAAATATGTTTAACGTTTTTAAAATTAAAAAAAATAATAATATGAAAAATGCTTTAGCGTACATCAGTTGTAGCGCAGCGTAGTAGCTATGCGTGCATGCGCAAGCTGCTTGCTTGCCCATGCATACCCATCATACACAATATGCGCAAGCTGCTTTTTCGTGCACTGGACCTAGTTTTTCTATTTTATATTTCCAGTCAATTTATCCCCGATTTTTCCCTAAACACTCTTAATGGAATATGGTATTTCATTAAAATAATTAAAATACACCCACACTTGATATTCACGGGTTAGACCCACTTTCACTGTACGGGGCACCGATCCGACCCTAGGGATCCCACATCCGCCCCAACAACATTCTTCCCACACGTCCTCGAATATACTCAAAAGTTAAGCTTCTGATTTTACCTTGATCTGAGAACACACGAGGCTCTACTGCTACATAGCATTACCAAAATATCTAAGTCACTTCCTAATCCTAGTAATGCCACCCACTAACTATTACAGTAGAACATCATTGGTTCGAATTTACTCAACTTGTTTTTCAACCCTAAAATTTGGAGAGTTCAAAACATGACACGTCCTGACTGATTGCTATTGGATGAAACTCTAGTATATGAGAGTCGTCAAGCTACTATTTTCTAAATATAGAAACATGGCCTACACCATGGATCTTGTCCAATGTAATTCAAAAGTTATAACTTAAGCTGAAAGTTATAAGCTTAACTTGATTCTGTAAGACATGAGTTGGGAAACTGAAACATGGGCTAGAAACGTGTATATAATTGTAATCTAAAAATATCTACTGAATTTCTGAACTGCTGATGTACCTTAGACTGGGAATTGAATCATGAACTGAATACTAAACCGTGAACTAAAACTGTAGTCATGACATGAACGGTGGTCTGCATAGAGCCTGAGTCTACTCTGAGCTATTTTTATCATGTCTTTAGTCAACTTGACTAGACAACTGAGTCCGTAACTAAGTTTGGGCCTAAGATCTTGACTTCACTTGCCTGAACTGATCTACATGAGATCAATACTTACATTCATATACGGCCTCGGTTGGGACCATCTGAATACTTGAGTGATAGTTGTCATCCTCAACTACCTCTTCAGCCTAAGGCACTAGCCCTTAACGTGACTTTGAATGTCTAATGCACCAATATTGAGTACGTTTCCTTAAGTCTGAAAGGCTATTCCCAAGTGACCAAGGGTCTAAGGCTAGAAAATAACAATTAGTTGTAGTTTTGTATATGGTACATGCTGATCTGATTATCAATGAGTCTCTGATGTAGGTGATAAAAGTGGAAACTTTATGTTAGTAATATACTGTAAAATCCTAACATATTGAGTTGTAGTGATCTTGGGTTTGATTGAAGGACATATACTAGCTACGAAAACCCATCAACTGTATTATGGATGAAACAATGACCCATATGGTTCCTTGGCCTATCCACCATGAGAGTTTCCGCTTACCACTCTCACTCCACTTCGAAATATCTAGACTATGAGGCATTTATGCAGTTCTCTGATGCTCTATTAAATTATACTACACTTGAATCGCTAGCATACCATGCCCTTACTTCTGTCACAACCTCGTTTCATACATGATACGTCTAGATAACTATGGGTCGAGCAATGGCATTCTTCCAACAACTCTACCCAATACCCTTCCTTAAGCTTATATGTCTTCTGTTTGTACTGTGTGTGAGGCTTCAATTGTCTCTCACGAGGACAATGTCTCCAACCTAACACTCCAAATAAGATTTCTATTATCTATTAGCCATGCATAGGGTATTTCCATTTAGGAAGAATAGCCAACGATCTTACCATGCCATATCCATACACACCTCGATCAAACCCGGGGATATTGCGATATGCCTTGGATTTACCTGTTCTTGAGAGTAACGTCAAGACATGTGTTATGGTCAATTGCCATCATACTTATGAAGGCTTTATCTATCTAATCCTGACCACGAGAGTCAAACATCCTCCAACCATCTATAATGGCATCCTGCTAGCCCCTGAGAGCCCTATATTTCTATAGCACTTGTGTTCCTAGGCTGGTTCTATACCTCTTCAGTTTCAGTGGGTTCACTGAAATCGTACTCCATGATACAGTTTGGCCTAGAACATGTGTTTTCGGAAGGTTACAACCTCCCTCTAGATAACTGGACGTGGAGCTTCTCATACCTCAAACCCTACAAACGATATGCAGATGTGTCACATATTCTCATAATCGGAGAGAAATATGACCGGTGGTAAACACACACGTAACGCAAGCGCACGTCTCGCTCAAGTAGTATAAAATATCGATCACACGATGACTTAATTTCTACTGTTGTTATTAATTATTGATTCTATTTATTTATAAGTATCTAATTAGAGTGAGAATGGAATGATTTCTGATTGGTTGGTTGAATGAGTATTTGCTAAATAAATAAATATAAAAAAAATATAAAATGAGACAAAGAAAATAAAGAAAATAAAGAAAATAAATATCTAGGGTTTTGATTCCACACAATATTATTCTAATGATGAACCTATTATCTTATATATGTGTAATAAATTAGTTTGTTAACCTGGAACACGAAGATATGCAAAAGCTTATGTCGATGGTCAGATGCAAACACCCAAAGTAACTCAATTAACTATATATCTATGTTAACCAAAAAACTCTGAATTCATTAAGATCAAGTTCCAATTGTGGCTACCCACGCCCGACAGGTATATGTCTATCCTGGAAGGAAATCTACTCTAAGGGAAATCGACCCTAAGGTGAGATCGTGAGCTATTGAATCTAAGGCTGAAACCTAAAATTCATTCGTCAAGTAAACTTTAAGTTTACCACATCAATCATATTGATGATCAGACAACAAAAAACATTAAGCTTAAGATTCAATAAACAAGCCTAAAGTATTACCCATTATATTATAAAATCAATTATTAACTCGTGAATATTATGCTTCATCAGTTCCCTAGATTAAAAATAAAATATTGGGGTTATGGGATCCATCTTTACTATTTCAATCTAGAAATCTCTCTTATTATAATATATAAATTTGCATTATATTATCAACCGACCATATAAGCAGTATCCTGATTAAGTCATGTGATAATTAATTCCAACCAACAATAAAGGCGGTATCCAATTAAGTCACGTTAAAATTAATTTAATTAAGTCCAACCGACCATAAAGGCGGTATCCAATTAAGTCGGGTTTTAAGATAATTTATATATTATAAATTAAGGGAGATTAATCTAAATTATCATAATAAAGGTTTCATCATTCCCCCAGCAAAAATTAACTATAAAACATAAAAGAAAGATAAAATAAACAAACTATTATTACTACTACTAAAAATAAAAATACATTACTATTAATATATACAAACAAGATACAATCCTTAAATCCTTATTAAGAATCTTAAGGAAAGTATGAAATTTGAAAATGAAATCAGCTGCAATTTATAGGCAAAATTCAGCCTTGCGCGTCGCGACACGCGTCGATGCTTGACACGTGTACGCGGCTTGCTAAGATGTTGACACGTGTACGCATTTTGTCGGTGTGTCACAACGCATAGAGTCACATACGTCGCGACGTGTGAGCAATGATGATGCAGTGATGATGTCAATGATGACGCGTGTCGGCAGGCTGCATAATTGAGGTGCGTCGCGACTCAGAGAAGCTTGCGCGTCGTGACGCGTGAATAATGATTTTCCTATTTTGCCATTTTTGTCTGTTTTTCACCGTTTAGCCCCAAGTTGATTCCATTGAGTCCCAAAACTTTATTTATCTGCAAAACAAACAAAAATATATCAAAACGTTCATAAAACCCGAGAAACTAAACAAAATATTAAGTCAACATGGTGGTAAATAGTGATATATTTGCCGCTCATCAAAATACTTCTATGTGTTATTGTTCACTTGGAATTGTATGCCTCTTGGCATCCTTACTTGTTAGAGCTACACACTCACTGGAATAGTAATCGAAAAGGGATGTGCCTAAAATCTATACTGCATCGCTTAACTAGGACTTGGACTGCACTCACTAAGTTTTATCCTTACTTGTCGGATATCTACCTCTGATACTGGACCCTTAACCATTAGGGGTCATGTTGACTCTACTATTGATGCTACGTAATTCAATCTGGAATAGATCAAATGATTGAGGATGCTTCCTGGTTACGTTGTCTGACTTATTGTACTAGGGTCAGTTTTTTATACTGCTCATGCATAACATTAGGAGTTTTTATTTACAAGTCTAACATGAATATATTTGATACAATTACAAGTATATTATATTTATGCTTCAAAATCATCCATACACAAATTTATTAGCCTAATTTCAACTTCAAGTTATATTATTATATATCAAATACAAAACATAACTTATTAGAGAAAATCAAACTTACCTAGTAAGCTTGAACCAAAGATCAAATCTTCTACTCCTTGTTAAAATATTGTCGACAACTTCCAAAGCTAGCAAGCTTGATTCGAAGATCCAATCTTCTTCTCCTTATTGTTATAGAGAACTTCTAAAGCTAGCAAACTTGATATAAAGATCAAATCGTCTTCTCCTTGTTTTTGTAGAGAACTTCCAAAGCTAGCAAGCTTGATTCGAAGATCCAATCTTCTTCTCCTTATTGTTATAGAGAACTTCTAAAGCTAGCAAACTTGATATAAAGATTAAATCGTCTTCTCCTTGTTTTTGTAGAGAACTTCCAAAGCTTCTATGTACGTGATTCGGCCACCTACAAATTTGCGAAGAATACGAATGACCTTTCTGAACTATACAAGTCGAGGTCGTCACATATGTTTAACAATCCCTCCGTCGTAAGCTATTTGAGTTGTGCTTAGGAAATATAAATTACATCGTCAAGTTTTCGAGGCGTACATCTCATGTCGACATGTCCATGATTCTTTCCAACTAATCATAATATCATTTTTGATATATGTGATCTACCATAGGTGATCACATTTAGTCAAAGTCTTAAGAATCGTGACTTACTCACATGGATACCTAAACCTCTTATCTTTCACATACAGGCCGACAGATCCTATATTGATACACATTTGATTAACGGGTGCATCGGTCCATACCCAACAAACATCCAGCGGTCAAACCATAAAAGGTGTCTGACATATATGCTACTCGACTCGATGAGATTTCTATTGACGGTGGCGTGTACTTCCAACTATTAGGAATCACTTGTGAGTCATTCAATATTCGCTCCAACTAATACACACATGTCTATACGAGCTTCTCATGCTTATGGTACATCGGGTTAAACCATTGGAACTCCAATTTCAATATACGACATGTGCTAGTCTTCTAGGTTATATGAATTTGACCGTATTTAAAAACCAACGATTATGAATATTTTACTTTAAGAATAATTTATAATAGTGATATTATCCCAATGTTGGATCACCCAGTGTCAAGTATTACTACATGACTATTCTAAATTCGATGCATATTTATATATATCAATCTAATATGCATAATGACATTAACATTAACAAGGTTGAAATGAAAGTGTAGTTATCTTATTAATAAATAATAAAATATAATATACAATACATTATTCAGATTGGCGCTCCAAGCACCAACTCCAACAAATCTCACGAGCTATAGACTCAGAGTGAGCCTTCATGCATCATCTTGACTACTTTTCCCTGGTTGACTCAGTCTAACTCTTCTTATGAGGTTCTCTAACACTCATCGAAAAGGCCTCAAGAAGCGCGTTTTGTATTCATGTGGTTGTCACATGTCCAGCCTGATCTAGGTTCTCATAGATTTGGCACCCTGAGTATCTTAAGTCGGTAAACGGCCTAAAATGGCTTACAGAGATTCATTCGAGTCTAAGGTCACCCACTCACCGTAATCGGAATCTCATGGCTAGACGTGCATATGGTTGCGGTTCAGAACCATAATCGAACCGCAACCGAACTGTTGACCAACCATAAATCAAATCTTTGACTATATAACTGAACCGTAAATTATAACTGAACCGGTTGAGTCCGTTATAGTTAAGGTTGAGGCTATTTTCAATCATCGGTTTGGGCGGTTGGACTGGTTCGAACCATAACAGTTACGGTTCTGGTTCAAACCATAACCGTTACGGTTCGAACCATAACGGTTCAAAATCGTTAACCGTAACGGCTACAGTTTCAACCGTTAACTGAGATAACTAATGGTTTCAACCATTAACCGTAACGGTAATAAATTTTTTTTAATAATAAAGAAAGTTTAAAATGTCCAATTTGTCACTCCCAACAACTATATTTTATGGGCATTTTAGGCATCATAAAAATAAAACTAAAAAATACTATAAATAACCATATAACTCATTTTCCAAAACCACAAAATCATTTATTCTCTTCTCACTCTCTCAATTTCTAAAATCTCATAAATTCAATCAATTTATTCTCTTATAATCTCAATCTCTTCGTTATAATGGCAAGCTCATCACACAACACTAACATTCTTGAGGATGGGGATACCACTCAACATATCACTGGCGAAATTATTCACGTATTCAAGTGAGAAATCGAGGTTCTGAAATGTTGATAAATCATTTAACTCTGGTCATGAATGATGTCACTGGTGAGAAGAATGATGTCTGTAATTATTGTGAAAAAAATTACAAACACACTGGTGGGTATGGAACTATGATGGTTGTGACATGTCATTAGATTGATGATTCATGTTTCATTCAAAAAAAAAAATTATTGCATTTTGACTTTTTGATGATGCACACACTATACATAATATTTATGTAATGATTAGTAATATTTTATATCAATATGGATTAGTGCAAAAAAAATTAACTATTAGATTTTATAATGCATCGGTTAATACTGCATGAATTAATGAACTTAACCAATCAAATTTTGGAGGTAAATTTTTCCATGTTTGATATGCATGTCATATTTTGAATTTATGTGTACAAGATGATTTGAAATCTTTAAAATCTCATATTTTACCTATTAAAAAATAATTAATTTAATTTGGTCGTATTCTAAAATTAGAAGAAAATGGTGTACTTTTTGTAAGTAAAATGGTGTTAGGCAGAAAAAAATTCGGCCATGAATTTCTAACTTGTTAGAATTCTACTTATTTTTTACTACATGAAAGTTTCGAATATAAGGATTTATTATGTTCATTTGTTGCTCACTATTAATATGATGCAATTTTATATCCTTGTCATTTGGAATTTTGTTAAAAAAAATTAGAGATTTTAAAAGTTTTTAATGATGCTACGAATATTTTAAGTGGTGTTTATTATCCAACTTTAAATATTTTTCTCCTTACAAATCTTGATATTATGGGGCATTTAACGAACCTAATAATATCAACGAATTTGATGATATTTTTGATGATCCTAACAATATTGGTATACGGTTCTGTTAAGGTTCGGCTAATGTCGAACGACCAACCGCACAATTCGGTTACTATTCTGAAACGTAACTTAATCGTTTACTTCCCTACTCACGGCTCCTTTGATCAGTTGGTATGTTTCCAACACTATATGAGCCCTACTAGACTCCTCATGAGCTTGACTGATCTTATTAACGCTTATCGACGCGGTATGTGTCTTGTTGGGTTCCTTAATGATCCCACTGGGTCTTTACTAGATTCTATGCCTAAAGGTATAAAGGTGTACTATACGAAAATCTATGAAATGATATTGCTACTACTTGGCCTGATTCAACTGGGGTCTGGTCCAGTGATTGACACCACGGGGTATCGAGATGGGTGGGAGCTGTAATCCTGTTGGATCTTAATGTGTCATTATTACTAAATGTCATGGTCCCTCTAGAGTCTAGTTGAGTGGCTGTTTATCATCAAGGATAAGTATTGAGACAATGAGGTCGGTATTCTGTCGGAAGTTACATGAATTGTTGTTGTTTTTGTGGTTAAACAACACCACCAATGTATTCAAGGATTTCAGTGTAACATCCCCGATCTGGGAGATGTTACCGGCAGGGGATAGCAGTACTAACCCCATAAGCCTCTGACTATTTAACCATAATAGGAACTAATATATTTTTCTTTATATGACTATACTTGTGTTGGACCGTAGCCCAACTCAAGAACAAAGAAAACAAACTCAATATTAATTGGTGTATTTAATATTAAGCGTTTTACAATGACTACATACGACCACGACTTATACAAGACTCATACTTGACTATAACTGGATTGTCACTATGTCTCTGACTCATACTGGTGGACTCCATACCTAGTGACTGCATCAGTATCCTTCCTCCCGAGCTCGTTCTCCGAGAATCCTGCAAAACATAAAGACTGGAGGGGGGTTAGATCATTATACGATCTAAGTGAGTGGACTAAAAACAAAAAAACTATTATAAAAACATTTGGTTCTAAACTGAAAACTCCTGAAATAGCTTTATAAGAAAACTGGCTTCTGCTTTAAAATTCTGAATCTCTTATAAAACTGTTGTTTCTGAAAACTTTGTCTTTCTAAAAATTGCTTTTGAAACTCTGGTTTCTGAAAAACTATTTACTGAAAATCTACACTCTGTGAACTGCTCTGTGTCTGAAAACCTTGACGTATGAGGGCATTACGTATTACCGTCCCCTCATACTCCTAACTGTAGCCAGCAGTACAAATCCATGACTTTAGGACGTTACGTATCGCCGTCCCCCAAAGCATGCCACTACTGTCTCTGAAACTGGTGGTATTGGGGCGTTACATATCGTCGTCCCCCAAGCCACAATCTAGAACTGGGGGTGCGGATCTATGCTACCACCCAAGCTCTGAACTAGAGTCCAGGTACACGAACCTATTCCGTCATCATGACTCTAAAACTATGATCTAAGGGCGTTACTTATCGCCGTCCCCCTAGTCCTATACATGTGCACATGTCTCTGTCCGTCAATTCCAAGTTGTATCAAGTTGCATACTGGGGTGAGTTTTTCCCTCATGCCCCGAAAAATATAAAATCATACTGGAAATATCTCTTTTCTAAATCACTATCATCTAAAAAATAACTGTAAATAAATAAAGGCAACGCCCTATGTGCTGGAAAAAGTAAGTCTGATCTTATAAAGAATAAATAAATCAATAAATAAAATCGACTTAAAGAAAGAGGCGTCCACTCACTGATTTGGAATCTGGCTGATATTGGAGCCCTTGTCGAAGGAGATCGTGGTTCCTGGGATAATCTATGATTGGGAACTTAATTAGCATCAACTTAGTAGAATTGTCTTCGATATTTTACAACGCTTAAAGATATACCCATAAATCTATATACACGAGGCTTATGACGATCATAATTTTAATATAAGATATGTATTCAAACTGATACGAGACCCTAAGGGTGGTCTCTAACGCGCTAGGGTGGAACTAGGGGTTTAAAACTGATTTTGGGCAGATTTTGTGTCTCGTGTCGCGACGCAAACCCTTGCGCGTCGCGACGCGCAATGCCCAAATCCCAGTCACCATTTTCTTCTTGCGTCGCGACGCGCAGTCCTTCCTGTGTCGCGGCGCGTCCTGGGTTTCCAGGATTCTGTTTTCTTCTTCCAAGTTCATATTTTTACTCAAAACAACACCCTAATCATTCCCATACCAAAATCAATACTCAAAACACCATATAACATCCAATACTACATAAACCAAATCATCAATTCATCAACACCCAACTTTAATCTATTCATATAATCCAAAAAGATTTAAACCAAAAACTTAATAACTTTTAATCCATATATCTAATCACACAATAATCAATCCCAAGCTCATATCCTCATCAATTGGAACCCCAAACATGTTATTATCATCATCATATCACTAATATCACCAAAATCAAAAACTCAAGACTTGGGTCAAGTTTTCTTACCTCACTTTCTCTTTATTTTTCTTCATTCTTCAAGGATTCACAACTTGTTCTTCTTCCTTGCTTTCTCTTCTCTCTTTCTTCTCTCTCTCTTCTTTTCTTTTTCTTTTTCTCCTTCTTCTTCTTCTTCTTCTTCTTCTTCTTATTCTTTCCCTCTCTTTCTCCTTTACGTATTCTTCTTTCTTTCTTTCTTTTTTTGTTTTCCCAAATTCCCTAAACCTTGAATAGTATCCCTCTTATATAGTGGGACTTAAATGATATAGGGAACAATGTAGAAGAATGGAGAAAAATGGAGAAGTTTTGAGATTTTATCACTTGGGTCCGAAATCACTATTCATCCAAATTTTTGACTTACATTTTTGACATTTTTCTGGTCTGAATTTGGAAACAAATTCAACGCGAAAGTTGTATATCTCGATCTTAGATTTTTGGCGATATAAAATTCATAAAAATCGGAGTTCGTATGAAAAAGTTACGCCCCAAATACCATGGGCTGTCCAAAGGGAACTCTGTACAGTCTCGTCCCGGGACTTCGAGGAATTTACCGATCATCCCCAAAGTCGTTCCATGAGCATATTTGAGTCCCATCATAATTTTTTTCCGTGCATTTGTCCCGTACGTAACAGTACCAGTACATGCAGTAGTAAAATCTATCGGTCATTACATTCGGAATGCGCTGGACACTACGGGCAATCCTACACATGCCATGTGTTGCACTGAATTACTGACTGATACCGGGGTAACTAACTAAACCTTGATCAGAAATGGGGCTATTGAATTTTGCCATAATGGCTTGCAATTTCCTGAGGGCTATAAGTCATTATGTCATGGTGTACTACCACAGATCTTGAACTTTCTTGGTGTCACTGTTATCGATCTTTGTCCAATGTATGGGGGCTCGAACGCTAAGAGAGAATTATATGTTGGGCGCCGTAGGACTATGGGTGAGCATCGATTCTGGGTCTACCCGGAATCGGTTGGAACCGGATTAGAAATCCAGGTTTGGAACCGGAACCGGTTGTAACCGGTCCGGTTCCGGTTCCAAATATAAGGAACCGGTTGTAACTGGTCCGGTTCTGGTTCCAGAATAATCGGAACCGGAATCGGAACATAGAACCGGAACCGGTTACTTTTGTTCTGCTGATGAAATATTTGTTGTTGTTCAACTTCTATTTTGCTTCTGTCCTGCTGCTGTTTTTACTTCAGTTTTATTTATGTTATGCTATTGTTTACTTTGCTTCTATTCTGTTACTATTTTGTTTATATTCTGCTATTGTTTACTTTGCTTCTATTCTGCTATTGTTTACTTCAGATCAATCTCATCAAGCTAGTTTTGTATTAATAATAAACTTATTATGAAGTTATACCCAAGCTAGTTTTCTTTGATTGTGTCAAAATGTGTGATAGCTTTCATCTATAACAATGTTATATTAATAGGGTAATTCGGAACCGGATCAGAACTGAATTGGAACCGAATAATAGGGTACCCTATTTAATTTGGTAGGTTCCGGTTCCACTTAGTTAGGAACTGATTTTTTCCGCGTAGGTTCCGGTTCCATGCGAAACCGGAACCGAAATCGATTTTGCTCACCCCCTACGTAGGATAAGTTCTCTAACCCATGCCTCTAAATGGTCGAGCGATGGTCATATCATGGTTTTCACCATTTCTGTAGACCATACTCTTCACTGGCGATCCTGAATTCCTACAGGAATAATCTTATAATCTTAAGTGTGAAAATGGATATCGAAAGATTAAACTGTCGAAGTCACTATGAACCTATTGCTAGTTCATGAAACTAAAGGAATCCTACTCGGGGCTAGGGGTTTCCTATATTCCACTAACTATCATGTGGCATCTTTGGGAGATATTATATGTTCATACTACAGACGGATTTAGATACATGAGATTTTCTAAGGAAATGATAGGGAACTTACTTGAAGTCGATGGAATCTAGAGGGTTAAGGTCTAAACTATACGCAAAACATCACAACCCTACCACTGCAGTCATAGACCTCTAAAACCATGGCTCTGACACACCCAACAACCATATCATGATCCTCAACCCTTCTTGGTCAATCACAACTGTTGGGACGGATGTCGAACCCCTAGGGTCGGATCGGTGCCCCGTGCAGCGAAAGTGGGTCTAACCCGTGCATATCTAGCATTGGTGTATTTTTAAAATATTTTAATGAAATATCATATTTCATTACGAGTGTTTAGGGGAAAAACAGGGTCCCGAAAAATCAAAACGGGGGAAATCTCAAAACACTCGTCGCCCGGAGGACCAGTTGTGTGCTGTTGTTTTCAATATTTTTTTAATTTTAAAAACCCTTAAACACATTTTAAAATCACCTAAAATAATTTTAATCAAAACCAACCATAACACATGTTATATAACAAACATATATATATATATATATTCTAAATATATATATATATATATATATATTTAAATCAAATTACAAACCAAAATAAAATTTCACAATGAAATGACTCATGAATAATTTTATGCCACTCAACAGTGGTCAAGTGATTTCAGAATGGTAGCCTTAGCTCCAAGCTATTATCTAAAGTTCCAAACTCTAATTTTATGTCTATGTCTAAGTCTAACATAAATATTTTGACCCAGTTACAAACATATTGTGTCAATACTTCCAAAGCATCCTAACACGATTAATTTACCTATTATCAACATTGACCGGCGTAAACACACACGTATAACGCAAGCGCACGTATCGTTCAAGTAGTATAAAAATATCAATCTCATGAGGACTTAATTCCTACTATTGTTATTAAATATTGAATTTATTTATTTACAAATATCTAATTAAATGGAGAATAGAATTATTGTTTGATTGGATGGTTGAATGTGGGTTTCCTTAATTAAAATAAATAAAATAAACAAAAGAAAATACTAAAGAAAATAACAAAAGACTCAAAGATCTAGGGTTGTGAATCTTTCTAATATCATTTAAAAGATGAAGTGATTATTTCATGTTTGTGTAATAAATCGGTTTACTACCTGGAACACTAAATTATGTGAAAGCCTCTGTCGATGATCAGACGCAAATACCCAGTTTAACCCAATTGAACCATATGTCTATGTCAACCAAATTATCTGGATTCATTAAGTTTAAGTTCCAATTATGGCTACCCCCGCCCGACAGGTATATGTCTATCCTGAAGGAAATCTATTAAAGAGTTATCTATCCTCAAGGAAGATCGTGGGCTATTAAGTCTAAGGCTGAAACCTAAAATCCCTATGTCTAGTTCATTTTAGATTTACCACATCAATCTTATTGGTGATCAGACAACAAGAAGCATTAAACTTAAGACTTAATAAGTAAACCTTTAAATTACCCAAACTATAAAATAACCCCTTATAAACCGGTGATATTAGAATTCATCACAACCCCAGATAACTAACACATAACTAGGGCTAGTAAAAACTTAAAAGTAAAAGACAATAAGTAAAAGTGCTGAAAAGTAAAAGACATAAAAGTAAAATAAAATAAAATGCTAAGGTAAAAGGATCATCTTTTACTATTTACGATTTAGATATCTCCCTTAATATAATATATTAACTTGTGATTATTTTACCAACCATCCATATAGGCGGTAACCTGATTAAGTCAAATTAGGTCCAATCCAGCCATAAAGACGGAACCAAAATAAACCTGCCATATAGGCGGTAAGAAAATTTAATTACCAACCGACCAATCTGGCGGTATCCTTGATTAGTCAGGTTTAAACCAGATTAAAATGAATTACCAACCAACCAATCTGGCGGTATCCTTTTTAAGTCAATATTTTAAATAGTGAATATATTATTTTTAAGGGAGATTAATCTAAATAGTAACAGTAAAAGAATTACCTTTCACCCTAGCTGGGGAAGTTACCTCCTCATGGTGAATAGTAAAAACTGTAAAAAGTAAGAAAGTAAATTACTATTATTACAAAACGTAATTAAAATTATTTACAAAACTAAAAAAAACTAAAAACTAAAAGAAACTAGAGAGAGAAACTCTCTTTTTACATCAAAGAGATGAGAGAGAGTGGTACAACTGAAACTGGGATTTCACGCTCTATTTATAAGGGTCAGTAAGGGTCGCGCGTCGCGATGCCCAGCTCGCGTCGCGACGCCCGTTTGGTCGACGTGGCAGCTTCTGGTTCGTCGGTTGAAGATTCTAGATAAGGTGATAAGGTGACACGTGGCAAAGTGGTTGGGGCTCAATTATTGTGACACGTGGCGACTTCTGATTGGTCGGCTAGATTCTTATCCGCCACGTGTCAGAAAGGGATAAGAGAGCCAATAATTGATGTTGACGTGGCGACACGTGGCAATTTGACTGTCGGCACCATAGAATCGCGACATGTGGCACGCTGTGATTGGTTGATGATGACGTGGCAGTGAGGTGGCGTGTTGACTGGTCAACCTGGTGATGTGGATGATGACGTGGCAATGACGTGGAGTGACACGTGGCGACACGTGGCGATGGTGACTGTCGGCACCGTAGGATGATGACACGTGGCACGGCGCATGTTAGCAGATCGGCTGTGATGGTGACACATGGCACGGCGCACGTTAGGAAAGTCAAACTTTTCTCAGATTCTGATTTGTGGACCCGGCGCACGTTAGCACTGTTCGGCGCACGTTAGGCGTCGCGACGCGGAAGGACTTGGCGTCGCGACGCGGAAAATTACCAAAATGCCATTTTTGCCAATTTTCATTGTTTTGGCCCAAATCACCTCCAGAGTGTCCTGAAACTTTATTTATCTACAAAATAACACAAAACAAATCAAAATATTCACAAAACTTAATAAACTATACAAAATATTAAGTTAAATGAGTGGGAAATAGTGATAGATTTATCACTCATCAAACATCAAGCTATGTTATTATGTATCTAATACATAATTCATTACTGTATATCTCACTAATGAAAACTCACTAATGAAAAACATAGCTTTTAAAGAAGATCAAACTTACCTAGCAAGGTTGATTTAAAGATACAATCTAGTTTTCCTTGTTGAAATGTTGTAAATAAAATCCAAAGTTAACAAGCTTAACTCTAAGATCCAATCTTGATTCCAATGCTAGCAAGCTTCACTCTAAGATCCAATCTTGATTTCTCCTAATTGAAATGTTGTAGAGATCTCACAAAGCTTCTCTAAACATTTCTTAAACTCAGGCTAATTTCTCTAATTCTTGCTTGTATTTAGCTTTCTCAAGCTTGATTAAAATATTTTCTCAAACTTGCTATTTATAGCAAAACTTAGGCAATTTTTAATTAATAAAAGTTCTAATCAACTTTTATATGGGCTTAATCTAATTTGTCCAAATATGTATAATTATGTGTGACTAATCACCTTTGTCTACCACTTTGATTTAATCCAATTAAATCAAGCCAAATACACCTATAATTACATATTTGTAATTACCAAAATATCCTCAAATGGTAGAGATATTTATGAAATTACGACAAAGCCCTTGAATGAATTTTGAATTAATCCAATTAATCCAAATGGGTCAAAGTAAATAATCAATATTATCCAATAACATTTAATTATCTTAGTTGATAATTATAATATCGAATATTATTTATTATCCAAAACTATCAGCTACCCAAGTGCTCAACGAGTACACTTCATATTGTGACACTCTCTAAGTACATACATGTTCGTCATATAAGTCTAGCTAATATGTACGCAATTCGGCCACCTCCGAATTCACGAAGAACACGAACGAGCTTTCTGAACTATACAAGTCAAGGTCATCACATATGCTTAACAATCCCACTATCGTAGGCTATCCGAGTTGTGCTTAGGAAACATAGAATACACTGTCAAGTCTCTGAGGCGCACATCTCATGTCAACATGTCCACGATTCTTTACAATTAATGTGATCCACCCTAGGTGATCGGCTTTGGCCAAAGTCTTTAAGAATCATGACTTACTCACATGGATACCTAAACCCCTTATGGTACACATACGGGCTGATGGATCTTATCTTGATACATACTTGATTAACGAGTGCATCGGTCCACACCCAACGAACATCTAGAGGCTAGACCATGAAAGATTTCTGACATACATGGCATCAAAGTGTGGAGGATCTCACACAAAATCAATGTTATCTTATATTCAAAGGATTACATATGTTACTCGACTCGAGAAGATTCCTATTGACGGTGGTGTGTACTTCCAATTATTAGGAATCATATGTGAGAACACGACACAACACAAAGGTTAAGCTTCTGATTTTACCTTGATCTGAGAACACACGGGGCCAAGCTGCTACATAGTATTACCAATATTTCTACGCATGCTCAATATATAAGTATATTTTAACATGCTATCTCAAACTCAACCCAACACACTCATGTGTCATGACCTTGAATTATACCAAACCAAACTCAAAATCATGATAATCATCATCAATCTTGCTAAAATCATACTCAAATAACCATTATCATGCAACATGAGCATGGATCTTGCTTGGGTTTCACGGGTTTCTCACAACACAAATCCTAGGTTCTAACTCATATCAAGTCTTTCAAAATCCATGAAAATAACCTTATATCTATGCATGATTAGCCTCACAATAAGTTCTACCGTGATTTCGTGGGTCATGCTTGGGTCTACTAGATGAGCTTGAAAATCATACTAAATGCAAAGACTAATAGTAAGAAGCTTACATTGCTTCAAGGGCTCTTGAAAATTGAAGAGATGGCTCTCTTGAGCTTACTAAAATGAGCCAAAAATATAGGGGTGGCCAAGCTTGGGCGTGAGGTGGAAAAAGAAGAAAAAGGGGATATGGATATATTTATAGAGAGCTCTAATTTCTAGAGCGTTCTGATCTAAATTTTGGACAAAATCATAGGACCGTTCGAACGCCACTAACATGCAACACGAATGCACTCATTTTATCGGGTTGCATTCCACCTTCTCATCGAATATCATACGAACGCGAATCCTTTGATTGGATTCATTTGAATGGTAATAAGAACATGACACAACGCGAATTCTAGTTTTGTTCAACGTTGGGACGAACCCGAGACAAACGCGAAATCTGAAAATTCAAAATTTACAACTCAAGTGAACTTGATCTGTTACGGGGTTGGTCAACTAGAGGACCCAATCATATCCATAATGACTTGTCGTATAATCGAAATGTTACACTTACGATCACAGTATAGAGTACAATGAAATAATAACTTACCATATGCATATGGCATATGCTACCTCGTAATAACTTGGCAATAAACAACATACTTATTTATTATTATGGCTTTTACAATTGATATTGCATGCTCAAGACATGTAATATATCTAAGATTAATTACATTGACATGATCATGTTGTGTGTGTGTGTGTATATATATATATAAATGTGTTTTCTCAACTGTTAATTATAGCTAAGTAAAAAAAATGCATTTCTTTTTGTAATCAGGGTGTCCGGGTTAGCTTACACGCACATCAATTAATCTTCGGGACTGGTATCATGTGCCCTTTGAAGTTTCCCAACACAGATCAAGGTAAGTCGTTGACTTTTTACACAGAGGGCATGGTCCCAAGTGTTGGACAATTATGACCCATAGTATCACTATTTGTAAAAGAAAATTGTGGTTTTTGTACAAATTAACTATGTGACAAAGGAAATTGTTATTTTATCATTTTGTAATTAGATTACTTGAATATATAAATGATAAAAGTCCTTATTATTAGTTCCAGATTAATAAGATATGAGACAGTATCAATCCACGAAAGGTTTAATCATTAAATATCACTAGTCGTAGTATTATCGAGACTGGACATCGATAATGCGGAATAGGCTAGTAATACACTTGTGCGCGTTATGGAAGCGTAATGGCATTGTTCTCATATATTTGGGTATTGGATACTCATGCAAGTGTAATAGGAGGTTCTGTTTACCGATGGTACGGAAACAGCTTCGCTCTGGATAGACCCCTCGGAATCTCATTGGTAGTATGACTATGTGTCTATGGGAATCCGAATCAGGGTAGGTGTATTTGGTCTTAACCTGAGACTTGCATCGCTAATACTTGCGAATCAATACGCTTTGGTTTTGGTCGTCCGAGGCTTTAGCAGGTTATGTGTACGCCTTTTCTGGGTTTATTGAGAATCGTAGTGTATTGGGTGTGATGTCAAGATGGAAGTATCACTTCAGTCATATGGAGATGATGATCACACAAGGATACAAAACTGGTACTCTATTATGTTGCAACTATCGGGATAATATGACAAGGTCACGATTATCCGATTAAAGAGACTAGTTATTAGTGATCTGATATATGCTTCGTACGAGGCAAACACAATTCCAGCCCCAAGCCTAGCATGTGACATCCGATGCTGGATCGTAATACGCAATACTTAGTATACTACGCCTGGTATAGATTATGTATTCCTTAAAAGAATATTTCTGGAGAATTGGGTAGGCACGGTGCTTTGCTAGAAGCCAATCATGTCTTGTAAATCGGGAAGAACGTGGTACCGGGTACGCACGTGTTCGGATAGTCCGACGACCGGATTTACTGCCAATATATCCAGGAATCTCATGGGTCGCTTCCCAAAGATTCACCGATGACGTTTGACTCGAACAGAATTAATCTGTGATTAATTATGAGAGAGATAAAATTAATCTAGGATTAATTACGGCAATAATTTATCTGGGATAAAATTCGATTAGAAGAGAGAGAACGATTAATTTGGAATTAATCGATTAAATAATATATTCGATATATTAATTGAAATTAGATTTCAATGCGGAATTAAAGTTGGATTTTAATTCGAGCGAACGAATTAATTTAGAATTAAATCGTAAGCGACTTTTATAATAATTTTGCTAGGCATAATTATTTAATTAAATTATATTTAATTATGTCGCAACGGAAAATTCGTTAATTCGAAATTAAATGAACCCGAGCCCGAAATATGTTAAACGGGCCCACTCGAATTTTGAATTTAAAGTGAGGCCCACCAACTTACATCATTAGTCAACTTTATCACCTTTTTGTGATAGAAGTTGGTGGTGATTTTTTTGGTAGCTTGTAAAACACATTTTGACATTTTTGGAATGATATTTTACGAACTTGATTTTTGGTAAATAGTAATTGAATTTTGGAAATCAATTACACAACACAAAAAATCAACTATATCCCTCTTACAAGCCAAATTATCGTGAACCTCTCCCTCTTGCTTAGAAATTTTGCTTCAAAATTTCTTCTTGCTAGCACATTCAGGGAGTCATTCAAGGTGTTAGGGAAATCAATCCTTAAGTTTGGAACACAAAGAAAAGGCTTGGAGCTCTTCTTCTTCATCGAAAATTTTGAACTTTCAACATCCAACGAAACCGATCAATGTAAGTTTTTTCCGCAACTTCTTTGAGTATTCACATGAAATCATAACTTAAAAGATCCTTGGCATATTCTAGGAACCCAACACCAAGGAAATACATTTAGTGGAATTTGAACCTTGAACCTGAGAGGGAGTAAACCACTCAAACATAAAGCCTTTACCATTAAGACAATCCCTTAGGGTTAAATTTGTATTTTTCCATATGACATGTTTAATTAAATTATGAATGGGTATACTTTCATCCGTCTTACCATTTATTTTTATCACTTGAGTTTCTGATAAATATTTTATACCTCAATTCTATCCCTTTGTGTTAAAACAATAATATTTAAAAAAAAAAAAAAAAACACTACTTAAGGGTAATAGGATATTTTAACGTATACCTTTATAATTAAAATCTTAAATTACCAATAGAAAATTCTGTCGGAGAAGTATTACCGATATAATGGTGATAGAAAATTTTATTTCGGTAAAAGTCTTGTTTTTGAATATTTAAGGACCAAAAAAATCCATCACTAATATAAAAAAGAATTATTTTGAAAAATTAGGGCCAATCTATCAAGGGGTTGGCACCCAACTGTTGGGCCCCATCCACCAACCAATTGGAAATATTGAAAATGGGTGGTAAAAGACAAATAATATTGCATTAAAAGAAAGTGTGGTGGGTGGGAATCAAACCTATGACTCCCAAAAATTCGCGTCATATTTAACGATGATTTTTGTAATATACATAAGTATTCCGTTGATAAATATCGATGGATGAATTTCTATCGGTAATTTGATAATTTTTTATAATGAAAATAATTAATTACTTAATTTGTTCATTAAAATATTTCATTTACCCTTCTATCATGAGTGTTTTCCGTAACTGCTTTAATTCCAATAATAAAATAGGTTATTATCAAATTTATCAGGAACCCTAATGCTAAAACCAAATTACAAAAGGGATAAAAGTGTCATTTGTCCTAGGGGTGGCAAAACGAATCAAAGAATCGAATTTGTATCGAATCATAAACGAATCGAATCAAAATGTGATGGATTCGTATTCGATTCGTTTCGTTTATTAAACGAATCCTAATATCAGGATTCGTATTCGATTCGTTTATTAAACGAATCGAATACGAATATTCGTTTATTCGTTTAGTCAATGATATTATTTAATAAAATAATTTACCACACTTGATTTACATTAATTCTTCATAAATATATACATATGAAATATGTAATTAATATATTTACTACAAATACATCACCAAATATCGAAAATATTACTTTTTCTATGATAATTAGTTATAATTTCTCGAATCTTAATTAAAAATTAACAATAACTAGTAAATAAAAATAATAAAACGAATCCTAAACGAATAAACGAATTCATGAGCTTAAATTCGTATTCGATTCGTTTAATAAACGAATCGAATCGAATTGACTCATTTATTAAACAAATCCATTTTTTCAAACTCGTATTCGCTTTAAAGCGAATCGAATCGAATCGAACGAATAAACGAATCCTGACCCAAATTGCCACCCCTAATTTGTCCCACTACTAAATGTAGAGTAATGTTGTTATTCTAAACCAAAATCCAATTTAGTCAAGGCAGAAGTTTATTTGTCTGCCAAATTAGCACTCAAAATATTTTCTATAAACGTAGTCAATCTGGCAACTTTAATCCCAATTAAATGCCACTAGTTATCTTTTTAATTAGGTGGGAAATACAGCACTTGAAATTGTTGGCATCTTCATTTACTTTTGCCAAAATTATTAATGTTAATGTCAAAGTTGAAATTGCCTGCAAACGTACAACAAACAATAATTCTCTATACCTAATAGGGATGAATTAACTGATGGCCTAAAATTACGGGATTATAAATCTTTTCGATTTTATGCTACTAAATTAGTAGTTTTACCAATTAAGTTTATCAATCAATTTATCAATCAAAATATATTACTAATATGAAAGTCACTGAATAATATGCATGTAGGACACAGATGTTGGACGACGCTGTTCCGGGCTCGCGGCCCGGTCGGGAGTACGGAGTAGCCCGCTGGGGAACTAAACCGGAGAAATAACATGGAGTCGCCACCCGGTGTGAACCGGGAAAATGATTTAAGGCCGCACTCACCCCTCGCGAGGGAAGACCTCAAACCGTTGGGTTCGGAATGGTCCCTTACTTATGCCACTTGTAATGAAATGATTCATACAATAATCTAACCAAGCCTAAGCAACACATATTTCCAAGGATAATTTACTCCTAAGTTCGCATGTATAAACTGAATTATCATAACGGCAAACATACGATATCACACAATAATATCATGAACATGTTGAATCATCAAACACGAAAAATAAATAACAACCTAAACATAAACATAAAGAAACACTTATTGCGAAAGGAGATAACAAGATCATGCATAGAGGAATAACATACTAATGGCTAAATCATGCTTGAGAAACAAGTAACATCCTAACGACCTAATCATGCTTGAACACAATCTTGCGAACACATCAAATACATGAATGCAGGAATACAAATAGATGACAACAGTAAAAGTGTCAATGATGGAATGATATAATTAATTACATAATGCAAGAGAAATCACCCAAGAAGCAATCATGCATGAAATGAAAAAGAATCAGTTCAATGTATGTGCGTTCGTGCAGCGTTCGAAAACGCGTTCGAACGGTAAACAGAAGGTTCGAGTTCGTATAGCGTTCGAGAACGCGTTCGAACGGGACTAGACCTGATGCATGATAAAACAAAGAAAACACATGCGAGTTCGAGTAGCGTTCGTAAACGCGTTCGAACAGTAAACAGAAGGTTCGCGTTCGTATGGCGTTCTGAGGCGCGTTCGAACGGAAATAAGACAAAATGCATACGTTCGTGTAGCGTTCGTAAACGCGTTCAAACGGAATAAGACAGAATGCATACGTTCGTGTAGCGTTTGGAAACGCGTTCGAACGAGATTGCCAAAAGGGCATCTGAAATGACAAAAACACATATGTGGATAAACAAATACACAATGTAGGACATCGTGTGCCTGATGGAACACATTTCACATCCAATCGGGTGCACCTCGTCCGGCGCGGCAAACCATCGTGGAAAAGGTAGTCTTTAGGCATTTCCCTCGAATAGAGGACCTTTAATCCACCCTAGTTAGCCCATGCGCACAAGAATGCCATGCATGCGTAAATAAAGCAATGATATGCAAAAGGTAAATGACGTAATAAAAGGTGCGCAAAACATCTTGGAAAATGTAGCCTTCAGGCATTTCCCTCGAATAGAGGACCTTTAATCCACCCTAGTTAGCCCATGTGCATTATATTACAATGCATATAAGATAAAGACAACAATATATGACTTCGTATACTCGATTGAACATATCTCACATTCAACCAAACATACTTCGTCCAGCGCGGCAAAGTATTTTCGTAAAGGTAGCCTTTTAGACTTTTCTTCCCTCAAATAGAGAACCTTTAGACCAACATACTAAGCTCATGCGCACTATATCATCAGTACACAAGCAAGTAACGTGCGGAAAGTAAAAGACGAAATATAAAATGCGAATAATAAACAAACAAGATAAAATAAAGATGTGTCATTTGCTCAAGTGGTACGTGGAGTTGTTTCCCAAGTACAGACCACACTACCGTCCATTCAGATTCGGCTACGAAATTTACGTCTGGGTTTCCATCCTTTATACCACAAAAGACGACACATTTTCCCATCCATTCAAAGGCCACAACATGCATCCACAAGCGACTCTCAAGCGAAGAAAATAAATAAAACAATTAAAAGATGAATGAAAATAAATAAGAAAAGTGCCATCAGGTCTAACCTCTTAGGTCATCTCTCGAAAGTGCGTTACACGGTCGTCGGAAGGTTTGATGCTCCGCAACTCCTCCGATTCACCGGTCCACTGCTCTCGTTCGCTGTTTCACTGTTTTGAGCTGTCGTTTCCTCTGTTTTTCTGCTGTTTTACTGCTGTAATTTAAAGTGCAGTTTTTTTTATCACCGTTTTGCTATATTAAGGGACTGTTTTGGGTACTGTTTTCGGTGTTTGGGCTGCCGTTTGGGGGGATTTTTTGGTCACTACAGTGCAGTTTCGGGGACTGTTTTCGGTGGTTACGGTGGCGTGTTTTAAGGGTGATGTTTTCGGTTGCTAGAGGGAGGAGGAGAAGAGAATTATTTTGCTTGCTATTCTTGTCTTGGGCGTGAGATGCTATGAGAGTTTTGGGTGCTAATGCTTTGCAGAATTTTCTATGATTTTCTTTGTATGTGCTAGGGGTTCTAAGGTTGGATTTGTGTTTCTTTTATAGGCAAATGCTAGGGTTTCTCTTGTTTGAATAGGAATGGGATCAAGTGATTATGGGGGGAATATCCTAATTAGTGTCTCGCAAGGAAAATATCTAGTTAATTGGGGACATGGTTTGGCTTAATAAGGAATATCATATATTTGATTTATCTCATTTAGGTATGTGAATTATTTAAATTGGGATGTGATTTATTTAATTTAGGAAGGATATTATTTTAATTTGTGACATGTTTTAAATGTTTTAATTATTTTTGGGTGGGTTTTGGTGGGCTAAATGGGCTTGGGCGTGAGGCTAGCAAAAAAACCAGAAGTACTGACACCGTTCGAACACCGATTTGAACGCTACACGAACGCCCGCAATCTGCTTGACGTTCGAACGTGTTCACGAACGCAGCACGAACGAAAGCAGTGAACATGTGAATTGAATCTGATGACATACTTATTCCGAATTTCCCCTTCCGACATTCGTTTCCCGCGACTTCCGCAACCTAAAGAGTAATGCCTCCGTACGAGACTCATCATCGGGACTTATATGCAAAAATTTAAAGCCTACAATGCAAATATAAAATAAACTTGCGAAAATATAAAAGAGTTTAGGGATAGAGAAAATTGACATTGTATTTATAGTGGTTTGGCCAACAATGTCTACGTCCACTCCCCTAAGCCGCGCTTGAAGCTTTCCACTAAGTTGAATCCACAACTTACACCGAGTTTTCTGTGGCTCACTCGCAACCAAGAGTTTTGTCCCCTAAGTTCACTTCAAATTTTTACACAAGAGTTATATCCCCATGTTCACTCTTAAACCTTTACAATGAGTTTTGTTCCTAGGCTCACTCACAAATCTTTTACAAATCACCATTTTGAGTATGTCCACTCACAAATGGATTTCTCAACCTCAAGTGTTTGAATAAGAAAGTTAATAACTCACTTGGGCACTTACAAAAGATAATGAAAATTAAGAATGTGAGTTTCTTACCCAATATATTCTAAGCTCTCTAAATGATATGAAAGTGTATGTAGTGAGCTTGAGTATGATAGTGTATATGATGATGAAGGTTTTGTAAGACTCTCTGTTTTTGCCTTGGAGAAAATCATAAAAAGATTGAATAAGTTAGCAAAAATGAAATTGAGGCTCTATTTATAGAGAAGGTGAAAGACAACACATGCTCTCTATCAGTCTGTATGCCGATCTCATAGGCCGGTCCTGCAAAATATAACGGCTATATTACCGTTGAAGATTAAATAAAATATCGGATTACTGACTGGTATAGAAGTCGGTATGCCGATTAGCTCACCGGTATGGGGACCGGTATGAACCGTCCTAGTTTCAGTGGTTGTGCAAACTCCAGCTGATCGGTATGGGAGACCGCTATGGAGTAGCCTGATTCCAGAGAGCATGTAATTTAGCCCAAGGTAAAGCAGGGTCACCGGTATGCCGGTGTGGGGGGCCGGTATGTCAATCTCAGTGCAGAAAATGCAAGATTCGAAAGTTGAAAGCATTTTGCATATGACCCTAATGCATATAAATGAATATGCTTATGTCCTTTGAGCTTAGAGACTTAAATTATCAAATCGCTTACAAAGAGAGCCCTAAGTTAAGACCACATAAAATATTCTTAATAGGCGTTTGAGACTTCACATTCATTTTCCTCTTCATCACCAATATGCTTCGCATTCTTTTTGTAATGTCCACTAATGCGCGTCGAAGTCTTCTAGTGTTGCATCAACAAAATTTATTTTGGGTGCTATGGCACTAATGACCGGCGTAAACACACACGTATAACGCAAGCGCACATATCGTTCAAGTAGTATAAAAATATCGATCCCACGAGGACTTAATATCAAAACTATTAATTTTATGAGGTCAAATGATTACTAGTATCTAATAGGTTGATTGATTGATTTGAAATGGTGACGATTCTAAATTTAAAAACAAGTAAATAAAATTGTCGAAAATAGGTTTTAAGAAAAATCAATATTAAAAACTATCTAGGGTTGTGATTTCTTCCAATATCATTTAAAGATGAAGTGATTATCTTAAAGTTGGGTAATATATTGATTTATTAACCCGGAACACTAAATTATGTGTAAGCCTCTGTCGATGGTCAGACACAAATACCCAGTTTAACCCAATTGAACCATATGTCTATGTCAACCAAATTATCTGGATTCATTAAGTTTAAGTCCCAATTATGGCTACCCCCGCCCGACAGGTATATTCCTATCCTGTAAGGAAATCTATTAAGGGTTATCTATCCTCAAGGAAGATCGTGGGCTATTGAGTCTAAGGCTGAAACCTAAAATCCCTATGTCTAGTTCATTTTAGATTTACCAGATCAATTTTATTAATGGCCAGTTAATTAAAAAGCATTAAGTTTAAGACTCAATAAATAAATCTTTATATTACCCAAGCTATAATCTAACCCTTATAAAACGGTGATATTGGATTTCATCACAACCCCAGATAACTAATTTAGTTACAACACATAACTAGGGCTAGTAAAAACTTGAAAATAAAAGACATAAAGTAAAAATGCGGTAAAGTAAATACTGAAAAGTAAATTACAATAAAATAAAATGCTAAGGTAAAAGGAATTACTTTTACTACTATTAATTTAGATATCTCCCATAAAATAATATATAAACTTGTGATTCTTTTTCCAACCAGCCATATAGGCGGTAACCTGATTAAGTCAAATTAAGTCCAACCAGCCATAAAGGAGGAACCAAAATTAAATTACCAACCGACCAATCTGGCGGTATCCTTTATTAGTCAATATTTTAAATAGTGAATATATTATTTTTAAGGGAGATTAATCTAAATAGTAACAGTAAAAGAATTACCTTTCACCCTAGCTGAGGGAGTTACCTCCTCATGGTAAATAATAAAAACTGTAAAAAGTAAAAAGTAAAAATTAAATTACTATATTAACAAAACGTAATTAAAATTAATTACAAAACTAAAAACTAAAAAACTAAAAATTAAAAGAAAGTAGAGAGAGAAACTCTCTCTTTAGAAAGATTATAAGAGAGAGAGTGGTGCCCTGAATTCTGAAATCTCGAGCTCAATTTATAGGCGCGGATAAGCTTCCAGCGTCGCGACGCCAAGGACCTCAGCGTCGCTACGCCAGCTTCTGTTGACGTGGCAAGCTCTGGTTCGCTGGTTTGAAGATTCTGGATAAGCTGATAAGGTGACACGTGGAAGAGTGGTTGGGCTTCAATTATTGTGACACGTGGCGGCTTCTGATTGGTCGCTGAGATTCTTATCCGCCACGTGTCAGATAAGGATAGGATATCCAATAATTGATGCTGACATGGCGCTGACGTGGCGGTGACGTGGCGACACGTGGGAAAGAGACTGTCGGCACCGTAGAATTGCGACACGTGTCACTTCCTGATTGGATGATGATGATGTGGCACGACACGTGGCGATTTGACTTGTTGACTTGCTGACGTGGCTGATGACATGGAATGACACGTGGAACATGTGGCGATGATGACTGTCGGCACCGTAGGATGCTGACACGTGGCACGGCGCATGTTAGCAGATCGGCTGTGATGGTGACACGTGGCACGGCGCATGTTAGCAAAGTCAAACTTTTCTCAGATTCTGATTTGTGGACCCGGCGCACGTTAGCACTGTTCGGCGCATGTTAGACGTCGCGACGCGAAAGGATTGGTGTCGTGACGCGCTAAAGACCAAAATATCTCTGTTGATGCAATTTTGTCCGTTTTTGCCCCAAATTACCTCCAATGCTTTCCAAACTTTATTTATCTACAAAATAACACAAAATACATCAAAACGTTCACAAAACTCGAGAAACTATACGAAATATTAGGTCAAATGAGTGGGAATAAGTGATATAAATACCACTCATCAACTAACAATCGCCTATTTTTGATGATAACAACCTTTAAAACTTGTGAGTTTTGAGAGTAAAAATTTATTGACGATTATTGCTCCTTCTCAATATTAGCTCCCCATCAATATGTGATTGTCTTCAATATAGCTCTATTAAACTTAGACAAACACATTAGTACAAATTTGCTCCCTCTTGATACAAAGGTGAGGGAAAACACAAGTGTTAATCCCTTTTTAATAATTTCTCCCCCTTTGACATTATCAAAAAGGATGGAGAAGCAAAAATTAAGCTCTAAGAGATACCAATCAATATGTGCACAAAACATATGAAAGTTCATTAACATACACACTTAGCATTTCCCATACAATTCTCCCATTTTGCCATACAATATGAAATTCATGCATAGATCATCAAAATCATTCAAATTTTACCATTATCCATGCATTTCATTTTCAATCAATAGAGATCAATGGCAAGGTATATCAAAATTATAATTCAAAATGATCACATGTCATATAAGGCAATAAGTCTTATGTGATACCATTTGATATTAAATGAGATTTATGATATGATTAAGCATAAATTGATACCAAATGAAATTCAAATTGTCTAATCACTAGTATGTTTCACAATCAAGTCCAATTCATATAAATTAAAATTAGCATACTCATATAAGTTGGAGGAAACGGTACCAATATTTCTGTAAACACGGATTTTATCTTTTATCGTTGTCACTTAGTGACAAATATACCAATCATCAAGTTCATTCATTTTTTAGGATTGCATTTGACGTTCTTCTCTTTTTGAGCTCTTTCCTCATTTTGTGTTGCATCATTGGGATTATTTCGCATTTCTCATTGATTGACATTTCCCAAAACTTCCCTTACAAAATCATTCGAGCATATTTTGGTACCCAAACTTTCTTGGGTTCATGAGGGTTAGTCATCCAGGCATTCACTTTTATATTTTTGTTCATGCAATCAAATATCTTGTGTCCTTTCATATTTCATACATGACATGTGACATTTTCATCAGTAGTGACATGCGTATGAGAAGTGGATACCTTAACTAAATAATTTTTCAAAAATTTCTTTTAATGTAAGGCCTATATCATAATCATTCTCTTTTAAAATCACATCTTTGGGATCCAATCAACATATTAAAATTTATCTCTCCCAAAGTAAACTTTGTAACTATGTTATGCAAATCCATAATTTTTTATTCAATATAACATTTTCATCCATTATAGATTTGTAATCACATGTATTTGAGATAGATGGCATGTTAGATATGATCATTTCGAGTTTTAGCTTTTCATCTTTTATGTATGCAATGTTTTTTATGCATTTCATTTTTTTTTCAATAATTGATGCATGATCATGTAATAGTGATGAATGCTCATTTTTAATCAATTTATACTTCTTTCTAAGGAAATCATACAACTCATGTAATTCATTAAATGTATAAAGTAATTCATCATATGCAATGGAATCATGTACCTTTTCTTCATCGTTTTCCTCTAGTAGATCATTAATAGCCATAAAAGCGAGATTTCTTATTCTCTAATCACTCTCATCCTCGAGTGAGCTAGTGTCACTATCGCTTCAAGTTGCCTTCATTGTTTTCTTCTTGAATTTTCCTTTGAATCTCCTCATTGGGCAATCGGCAACCACATGACCCGACCCGATTTTTCACACTCATAGCATATGACTTTATCTTTCTTGTGCTTTGTGGCCAATTATATTTCCTATTCTCATCCATCCGAGAGTTTTCTCTAGACTTTTTCAGATTTGAGGAATTTCTTGAATTTATTTGTCAAATATGTCAACTCATTATCAATATCATCTTCTTTATCACTTGAGCTAGCATCATCCCATTTTCTCACAAATGACTTAAGGATTATTCGTTTTTTATTCTTCTTCTTATTCCTTTAGGTCCATCTTGAGCTTCATCTCATATTCCAATAATTTTCCCACCAAATCATCCAATTTCAAATTATTGACATAATTTGATTCTTTGATGGAGAAAGTGCAAATCATATACTTTTTAGGGAGTTACCTAAGAATTTCTTCATTTGATCACTAGAGTCAGTGTTTTTCCCCAAGGCACTAATTTGATTCACAATTATTGTGAACCTAGAAATCATATGCTCAATATGTTCACCGACTTCCATTTTGAAGATATCCAACTCACATATGAACCAGTTGATCTTTGACTCTTTGACTTGGCTTGTGCCCTCATTGACCATCTCCAAAGACTTCCACAATTAATATGCATTTCCAAACTCCGGAAGCTTGTTGATTTGAATCCGATCAATTGCACAAAGAAGATGGTTGAGTGCCTTAGCATTTAGGGAAGCTTCCATGAAACCCTCATCAGTCCATTCGAAATGCGGCTTTGGAAACTCCACATCATTGTTATCATTCTTCATTGGCATTCTTGTACCTTTTTTTATCACTTTGAAGGATTGTACATCAACGGAAAGAAGATAGTTCAACATCATCATCTTCCAATAGTTATAATCAATTTTGGTGTAGAATGGATGTCTAGTTGTTCAAAATCCATTGGCAATATTTTTTTGAGTAGTTTATAGAGGTCATGATCTATTCTCAGACGACTAGGTCTTTCTTGAGAATACCTCTCTCTGATACCAATTGAAATTTACAACAAGCGCACAACAAACAATAACTCTCTATACTCAAGAAGGGAAGAGAGTGAATTGGGTGATGGCCTAAAATTACGGAATTATAAATTTTTTCGATTTTATGCTACTAAGTTAATAACTTTACAAATTTAGCCTATCAATCAATTTTTCAATCACAATATATTACTAATATGCAAGTCATTGAATAATATGCAAATATAAAATAAACTTGCGATAATATAAAAGATTTTAAGGATAGAGAAAATTGACATTGTATTTATAGTGGTTCGGCCAACAATGCCTACGTCCACTCCCCCAAGCCGCACTTGAAGTTTTCCACTAAGTTGAATCCACAACTTACACCGAATTTCCCGTGGCTCACTCGCAACTAAGAGTTTTGTCCCCTAGGTTCAGTCCAAACCTTTACACAAGAGTTTTATCTCTAGGTTCACTCTCAAACCTTTACAATGATTTTTGTTCCTATACTCACTTGGACACTCACAAAAGATAATGAAGATTAAGAATGTAAGTTGCTAACCTAAGATGTTTTAATCTCTCTAAATGATATGAAGGTGTATGTAGTGAACTTGAGTACGAGAGTGTATATGATGATGAAGGTTTTATAAAACTCTATGTTTTTGCCTTAGAGAAAATTATATGAAGGTTGAATAAGTTAGCAAAAATGAAATTGGGGCTCTATTTATAAAGAATGTAAAAGACAGCATATGCTCTCTATCTGAGACCGGTATGCCGGTCTCAGAGGCCGATATGTCGGTCTTGCAAAACATAACGGCTATATTATTGTTGAAGATTAAAGTACAATATCAGATTACTGATCGGTATAGAGGCCGGTATGCCGGTCTCAGAGGCCGGTATGTCGGTCCTGTAAAACATAACGACTATATTACCGTTGAAGATTAAAGCGTAGTATCAGATTATTGGCCGATTTGGTGTTGCTGACACAGACTATTTTTATGATCACCCATGCATTCCTGGTCGATGTTTTGGATCGTTATTGATTTCTCCTATTTCACCCGAGTTTGACAACAATCATCAGTTTTAGAGATATCAAAACTATATTTAGAAATAAATACTTCTTATAATGATTGACAATATAATATTACATATAGTTAAATATTATCTTTTGTTGTTTTGTTTTTAATATTATTGATTAGCCACATAAAAGAAGCAATATCTTTGTTCCTTTTGAAGAATACTAGTTCAGACTTTAGCAAAATTGCAATAGCTTAGTAAAATTGTCAAAAACTATATAACATCATACCCACTAATGGGTATTGCACTGAGAAGGAAAAATGTAAATCATAATCATCCCCATTAATTAGTGCAATTAAGGAAGAAGACATTGATAAGACATGGAGAACGAATTGAAATTTTAATTTATGAGTACTTTAATTACATTGTTACGTTCATCATCACTTAATTCCAATATTTGCTTACTCTCCATAGATTATCAAAAAATAAACTTAATTTTTACAAAATATAATAGCAAGAGAGAATAATTCCTCAAATATTACAACTTCAAAACTGCAGGTTAAAAGAGAATCAGCCTAAAATGAAGGCACTCATAATATTTTTTTCACATTTCAATTTATGTGCAGATTATTATGCCACTTTCATCATTCAAAACTTCAGGACATTAGGTTGTTGCAGAAGAATTATTCAAAAAATAAAATAAAAAATAAAGACAAAATAACTAAAATTAAAAGAGAAATAAACTGTACAAATTTTAATTTCATCACATCTGTAGGCTAAAACACCATAGAGCATTAATACCAAATGGAACATTAAGCAATTTGTTTCAAATCTTATATCCGACTCTATATTATTTATTTTTATAATCAACTTTCAAACCACTACTTACGTAAATGCACGTTATTTGTTCAATCTGTCACATTTTAATCAAAGCAAATTAAAATCATAAAGTAAGAGTCATTCTGCCACACTAATTCCAAGGCATCAAATGAGACTTACTCCAAAAAAATCACATACTTATTTGATTAGTGTGACATTAATAATAAAAAGTCACATGCCATAACAAAAGTCAAGCAATAGTTCCAAGGGGCGCGGCTTGGTGGTGTAGGGTTCAGGATCTCACATTGAGGTTCTGGGTTCGAATCCAGGGAGTGCATTTCTTGTAAGAACTTGGGACTGCCGGGGATTTTACATGCTCCGCTTAAGCCTGGAATGGGTGATTTAGCTGCGGGGTTTCCAACGATTCCAAAAACCAAAAGAAAAAAAAAAGTCGAGCAAAAGCTAAATTCATTCACTCAGGCTGGCTGCTTGACTAAGGTTTTTAGACAATAGAATAGGTGACAGGCTCAAATCATGTTATGAATCAAGAAGACAAAGTAAGAACTGGGTTACGTTACAATTAGATACCAAGTCTATCATCAGAATTTTGGTTCAAAGAGAATTTTTCGACTGTTTGTACCTTGTCATTAATAATGATTTCAAATCAAGTGTAATAACATCAAAATATTCATGTAATCAATCCCACTTAGTGCGAAAATATTTTGTTTGGTTTGGACTGTAATTTATCATCAATATGACAGAAAAAAACACTGGGTTAAGTTACAATTAGATACAAGTTTATCATCAAAATTTTGATTTAAAGAGACCATAATAGAGATAAAAAATTTCAATTGTTTGTAACTTATCATTAAATAATGACTTCAGATATAATATGATAGTGTCAAAATATGCATGTAATCGATCTCACTTAGTAGGAAAATATTTTATTTGGTTTGGTATGCAACTTGTCATTGATACGATTTAAATAAGAACTTGGTTAAGTTACAATTAGATACAAGTCTATCATTAGAATTTTGATTCAAAGAGACGATAATAGAGAAACAATAAATTTTCAATAATTTATAATTTATTATATATAAAAAAAATATAATTAATTTCAGATAGAGTATAATAATATCAAAAAATAATATAAATGACCAAGCGATAGACAACAAATGACCAAGAGACACTCACCCTTCCAATCAATTTTCACATTCATAGAAAGAAAAAATGACCAATTAAAAACATGCATGCCCCTAAGGTTAAGAAAGGGCAAGAACCTGAATAAATATTTCAAGCATTACAACAATTATGTACAACACCTCTAAAAACAAAACTAAGAACAACATCCAAGAAAGAGCATGAGCAACACCTAGTTTGCTTCTAAAAGATTTGGCTGGTATAGCCATTTCTGCGAAATCAAATTCTCCGATTATTTTCATCCTTCCTCGTTATCTTAGTCTTACATCCGCTTTAGAGTCTTTCATATTCCCATTGACCTGACACGCTTGCTCCATGATCTCGAAACAACTCAGCTTTTCAAGGTCTATTGTACTTGTAATTACCTTACAAACAAATGTTTCCTCAAGATCATGATTATCTTATTGAAAACCTCAGTATTTTCATTTAAATGCTGTTCTGCAGAATATCTATCGTTAAAAACCTCCCTTTTTATGATGTAGTTACTTCCTTCTTTCCGAATGACTCCATATTCACAAGCCAATTCAAAAATCTCGGGAACACAGTAGAAGCCTTTGCCAAACTCTATCATGAGATCAGCTTTCTTCATTGCAGGTGCCAATTTATTTTTCACCACTTGGACGCTTACCTCCAAACCGGATATCTGAAGAACAAGACAATAAAATTTGAACCTCAATGACCAATAAGAACTTGAAGCTCAAGATTGATCCTAATTCAATCGATGCACATATGCACATGTGAATTCACATGTAATCTTTAGTTAAAATGAAGTGCAATCAAAGTCCTTATTTAAGACTAAGATACATCAAGGAGAAAACCTATCAAATTTTACAAATACGATGAAACTAATGACCTGGATAAGTCAATATCGCCTTTCAGGACTTCGAATAATTTATGCAAAAAGCACAAGAAATGACATCCAGTGCTTGTTCATCTTCCTATGAAAATAAGCAATTATTGGTTCCAACATTACACATGCATGAATCAGAGAGACACTGCTGGTGCATATTGAAATACATTAGTTCTATAAATTTCTTTTTATATTTTTTTTAACTTCAACAGCGGTACCATCACTTCCAAAGTGCTAGTCATGAATTACATATCCTACCCGACAACCAGTGATCAGACTACCAGTATGGCAAGAGTGAATTTATGATCAGACAATCAGTGTCCGTTTGGAAGTACTTAAAATCATATTAAAAGTACTTTCTCAAGGTTAAAATATTTGAAATCTCTTGATAATAGGTCCAAAAGCACTAATTAAGTAACATTTCCAAACTAACCCTCAATTTCATGGCAGCCTGCAACCATAAATCTACCTCACTATTTTAAGTCATGCAAAGGAGATTTATTTTTAATTAGTAAGAAAAGTTAAAAGCAACAATAAAATTTTGATAAGACAATTAAAAGAATGGAAGCTATGGAGCTGGAAGATTTTTGCAAAAAAAAAAAAAAAAAACACTTCTTCCAAATTAGCTGACAAACACATAAATAATGAAGCATTACGGGTATTGATTTTATCAAATTTGTTTAAACAAAATATATTTCCAAGAGCCCTATAATCTAATTCATGTTCCCTATAGTCACTGGTATTAGAATGTTTACCTTATCTTCAATGTTGAACAATCTCGTCCTCATCATTCTTAAACGAAGAGCTGCATAAAATTTCAATGCATTTCCACCAGAAGTGACCTCATCCATACGTCCCGAACCCTTACTTGATTTTGCACTAAATCTAACCTAAATATAACCAAACTGGAACTTAGTACCTTATATTCTATGACACAAGAGAATATATATATATAAGAGAGAGTGTGTTCAAAAATGTCTTAATAACAGCAATTTAACCTGATTGAGGAAAATGATAAGAGTATGAGACCGGCATAATGAATAATGAATTTTTCGAAGTGCTTGTGTCATTATTCTTGATTGTGCACCACAATACATGTCATCCACAGGAACACCAATTTCGCATTTGGGGATGAGGGCAGCAACCTGTGAAAACCATAAATGTAGGACATAATTAACTTTGAAAAAAATGAAAGGCAGAAAGAAATATTGATCACATCGTTAACCCTCTAGAATCATCAGTAACACCAGAGTCAATGCCAATTACATAAAACGTGTATAAGCAAGTGAAAAGTTGCAGTGCCAAACTAGAAAAACAGCAGGACACAATTAGAGAACAAAAAGAACATTTCTCCTCTTTCTTTCTTTTTTCTTTTACTTACCTATGCACATCATGCATGATTATAACTGCTTACCAAACAGCCAACTAAAGATAGAAATTGATAAACCATACTGATCCGTTTGTTTTGTCCCAATATACTAAACATTTTATTTTCACTTCATAATTGTAAAAATGTGTACATATAGGAGACTGCTAACTTCCTACATCGTAAATTAATCAATTAATGGCATAAGGGCACTTTCACAGTTTCACCTGCTGACAATATGACACCATCTTACTAAAGAAAAAAAGAATACACAATACTTTTTAAATTGGTGATCAAGTATAAGATAAAACATCCATCTTACTAAAGAATACACAATATTTTATCTTTTTGAGGCTATGATAAAACATCCATCTTACTAAAGAAAACTGATCATTATGCTTAATGCATAGATGAGTGAGCATTGGTTTTTTTGCTTACCTTAGTGGACTTGCTGTCCAGCTTTTGTTTAATTTATCTTTACTTAATGATCAGTTATCTTCCAAAGTTAAACAAATAAAATAATGTTAAATATAGAATGAATCACTCACACTATCAACCGCAATTACATCTATGGATCCACTTTTAGTCAGTGTATCAACCACACTCAGCAAATTTTCAGCAGAATCAGGTTGTGCAATCAGAAGATTTTGTGTGTCTACACCCATTGCTTCTGCAAGGGAAGGGTCTAATGCATTCTCTACATCAAGATATGCACAGTATCCTGCCATACTGATAGTTCAGAAAAGTGATTCACAACATATAACATGCAGTTCCAATCACAAAGTATAAGAAGCCAAAATTAATACGCACCTCCAAGCTTTTGAGCTTCCTTGATAACATGAAGCGCTAGTGTTGTCTTGCCAGAAGCTTCTCGCCCATATATTTCTACAATTCTTCCCTGCAGAGAGATTCTCACCAAAGTTAGGCATCTTTCATTTCTAATTGCAGCTGAAGTTGAATAAGATAAATGCAGCAGCTCTCATTGAAAAAAATTCCTTATAAAAGCAACTACTACATAAATAGAAAATAATAAATCATTCCTGCAAACTGATTCACCGTCGAATTCTCATGCTAAAAAAACACTTCAGTGTTCGGCATTGATACACCTGCCATCATCATTCAATTCCCAGAAAATTCATCATCAAACTAGAAATTAATGAAGATTTTCCTTTCCACCTCAAACAGGAACTAATGGATTTCTAAAGTTTGCAGCAAGCAAGCGTCCAAGTAGCAATAAAACAAATCAGCAGCAAGCAAATCTTCCCTTATTTTTGAAATTAAGGTCCTAAAAAGATATCATATTTCCCAACCAAAGCATTAAATAATTAAATTCTGAAAAGTGTTAGATGTAAAATGTTCCAATTTTTTATTTTGGCATCAGTTTTTGGCTGAACTAATAATATCAACAAGATAAACAAGTATGCAAAATTTACTTCCATGTAATTAGGTAAAAAGAAACTTTTTACAATTATTATATTGGGTCATGAGATTTAAAAGTTTCAGGGACAATTCCTTCAGCCAGTATAGGAACTAAGAGGAAGAAAGTCACCAAGACTTGTAGTGCGCTTGCATATAGAAGAGCCTAGATACAACTAGTGTAAAATATATGAAACAAAGAAAATAGAGGAAACAGCTACTCTCACTAGTCACTCCCAGAAATCCAGGTTCAGGAATGAAGAGGAAACACAAGAAACAAAACCTTCACCAAAAAAAAGTAACTATGTTAATAAAAAAAACTGAAAGAAAGACAAGCGAATAAATGATATCAATGTAAAGTAAAGATTTACAGTAATAACTGGAGTTCCAATCTACTATAATATGCTAAAAGCCATTAAATTTAGCCGGGATAAGTTTTTCTCCTTTCTTAATTTAAATAAGAACAAATGCCCAAATACCAAGAATCGGTAACTGAAATATGCATCTACCACATGTAATGTATACACAGAAGTTTGAATTAACTGAACTCTCTTTGGTTTTATCATACCATAAATACTTGAAGTGTAATTCACCTAGAATATATTCAATGTGTGTGTGAGTGCAGATATATTTATAGAAGAACAAGGCCCAATAAGATACAATGTTTTTTTCAGCTAATCACCTTTGGTAATCCTCCAATCCCAAGTGCTAGATCAAGCTTTAAAGAGCCTGTAGATATTACAGGCGCACGCCTTGATCCAAAAAAATGCTTCAAAGATAACATAGACTCTCTACCAAAATCATCAGCAAGCTGTGAGAGTGCCAGGCGAAGTGCATTATCTTTCTCTATTGTTTTGACATCATCATGGGGTTCATCAATAAATTCTGAAACTTCAACTGAAATTATAAAAAGCATTCACTTTTAACAGTTAGAAAGCTACTGATACTAGACTAACAAAAATAGGATACAGCAAAGTAAATTTCACACTCGAGAATGAAAATTCTATTCATAAACAAACTTAATGAAGGGCACCAAATACCATGGTAGTCACAACAGATTCACTGAATGAGCTGCAACAAGATATTACGATAGTCTATAGGTGAGAAAAAAGAAATTAATGCCAAGTCTTATGCTGTCTATGGTGGGCCGGATACCTAGTTTCCTTATCCAGCAGAGCATGGTCTAGGGAGTCAGGAGACATTGACTCAGTGGAATTTTTTTTATACATTTATTCTTACCCCTTATTGTCTCTGGTTGCTATACGCTGAATGTTTTGTAAATCCACATGCATGAATCAAGAGATCAAAATTTCCTTTTTGTCATGGCTCATCGTTCAAGACTACCATGAGTAGAGTTTTTAGTCAAATAATGCAATCACTTGCTAGGCAATTCAATCACTTGCTAGGCAATTCAATGCCAAGCATATTTTATACCAAGAACATCACCCCGAACTAAGGGACAGCTTAAAGAGTAACAACAGAATTCACTTCTTCAAATCACAAGTCACAACAGATCCAACAGACATCCTATTTTACAATCAGCTTCTACTGCAATTATATTTTTATTTAAGAATTAATATCCATTTCAAGGATGTGTTTGATAATCCACAACACCATCGCACGAAAAATATGTCTAATAATGACTGGCCTTGTCCTCATCAAGGTGAAGCAATCCACAACAATTTTTTATGTCAACAGAGAAGACAGAGATGATTTGTTGTTGATTACCTGCAGAAGAAAGACTGCGGGTGTTCATTCCAACACAAGTAACTGCATCTCTTCTTCCATTCTGAAAGAAAGCAGGAACGTCCAAATGAGATATGTAAAAATCCATCATATTTCATGGTAAAACTATATTCATACATCATTATTTGAAGAGAAAAAAGTGGAAGAAAGAAGGAAAAAAGCAACAATAATTATCAACAGACAAGATTTGACCAAATGATTTCCGAAGAAAGCAAAACATGAGCGTATCACTAATGAATTACAATGTTAAGTTCATCTTTGGAGTGAAGTTCAGACTCTTTCTCAATCTTTCGATGGCTTCCTAAAGCTAAAACTCTAAGTAGTAAAGTCGCCTCCTATACTGTTTGCATTATATAATACAGAAATTAAATTAATTAGGTTTAATATCAGACCTCCCATGTGTTTAGGCTTTAATACAAGCATATCTCTGTGTCTTTGAATTTCACACACACTCACCAAGATTTTGTCAGAAACCTCACTCAAAATTTTATCAAATTTAGTTAAAAGCAGTGTTATTAAAGGCGCAAGGCGCACCGAGACGCAAAAGGTCCTGGAGCCTAGGCGCGCGCCTGAGGAATGTGAGCCGCATATTTGTATATATAATTTTTCAATTAGAAAGAGGAACATTTATATTCTTCTAATCATTTTGTTTTGAGTATTTTTTAATATTTTGACCAAATTATGACAAAACATTTATAAATTATTGCACTCAATTAAATTTATATACATCACTATTTTCATAACTAAGTTGCTATTATAAATAAGATATTAATATTTACTTATATTGTCTTATGTACAATTTTATTATTGACTAGTTTAATCTTTTGGTTAAAATTATATTCCAATAATTATAAATGTATGATCTATTATTAATTATTATGGCAAACATTAATATTTTACAAAATATAAAATTTTCTTAAAATTTAAAACAATCCCAACAAATTATCTAAGAGTCATGTCAAAAGTAAATAAATTAAGTTAAATTATGAGATTTATTGTTATTATTCTTTTTTTTTAACTCTATGTTGGAAAAAAACCAAAAAAAGTACAAAAAATAGCTTTAATCAACGAAATTGGGTCAAAAACCAAGATTTTTGGCATTATGCCCTTAAGGCGCGCCTCATTCATTGGCATCAGGCGCGCGCCTCATCGCCTAGGCGCGCGCCTGACGCACGTCGCCTCGCCTGGATACCCTCTAGGCGCAATGGCTAGCGCCTCTACCGCGCCTTTGATAACACTGGTTAAAAGCCTCCTCCTGTGACAGGTTTTTCATGAACTGTGAAACCACTTGAATCTACATGAATTTAACCTAAAGTCCGTCAGACATGGTAGGGGTGTTCATAGGGTCGGGTCAACCCGATCCGTGCGGGTTTGAAAAAAAAAAGTGAGTTTTCGGGTTAACTCGACCCGACCCGAAATTTTCGGGTTGGGTCACGGGTTTGATATTAAAACCCGACCCGAAACTATAATATTTTTATTATTTTTCTAAAAAATATATTATTTTTTAAAATTTTTACTATTATTTCATTTATTTATTACTTTTGTTGTCTTGAAACTTTATATATATGATAATTTTCAGGACATAAAATAACTAATATTTATATTTCAAAATAATTAATTCATTAAAAAATATATATATTTTTGTTGGCCGACCTGACCCGATTGGGTTTCACCTTTCAAATTTCGGGTTCGGGTTTCGCGACCCGCGTGACCCAACACGACCCGTGAACACTCTTAAGACATGGTATATGATATAATGATATTATCCCAATCATTTACTCAACATCTTAAAAAAAATGCATCTCCTATATTTAAAATGAATCACAATATTGAATTTAAACATCTGAGGTTTAAAATCTACGCAGTGGATTCCTCCAGTCATCATAAACTCAAAGAAAATAATTTGTTAAGTAATATCATACTGACAATCGATTATCTCAATTTAAATTGCCCAGCCAACATTTTACAAGAAGACTGTATGTTTTTAACTCCAAAAGTGATGGACTACGATCTATGATCATCAGGATGTGGGAGTAATATCATACTGACAATTGATTAATGTTTTCATTCTGTTGGAAAATGCTTATTCATAAGCATTTTGAGGCACAATTTCAAGCATGGTCCACTTCGAGTTAGTGGTTGTTATTGAATGATTCGGATACTCCTCCGTGAGTAGTTCGAAATGGTATATTCATATGCTTAAAATGGTGCTTGGGTGAATGAGAAATTGTTGCTCAAAGTTCACCCATTGGTGTTGGAAAATAAAGAAAAGTAAGCTTGTCCCATATGGGAAAGCTATAGAGGGAATATTATGCTTATATATGATTGCTCATATGTAGATGGGTAAGAGTTGTAAGGATAGAGGCTCTCTCTACGTGCGCGGGGGGGGGGTGCAAATCAAATCCGAATCAAGCTTGGCTCGTGTGCACCCGCGTGTCCTGCGTACACGAATGCCGGACCAAAATGTGCAGGCCCGGCCCAACCAATTTTTACTTGTCTCTTTATTTTCCCAAGCCTTTTAAAGTTCCATAACAGTTAATTAATGATATTAATCAACTTGGTGGTTACAAGCAATGGAAGGTCTCCCACTCATGTGATTTAATTGACATGTTAATTTCCTTTATTTGAAGTGTGATTTCCGTTTTTGTGAATACACAACACAAAAATACAGTTCACAAGACTGTCGTTTTTCTTTGTTTTTCATCTTATTTGGGAAGAGTTCAAACACTTTACAGGTTCGTTGGATACGAGTTCGGTGGTGCCCCTACTCGTACGGTTTTTCGTTGTATCCTGGGAAACAATCGTCTCGTGTTCTACTGCACCTACGGTGGGAGGCGAATTTGTTTTAAGGAAATTATTGGCATCAACAAGCCTCGAATTTCTCTCTGTTTCGTTCGATACTGCACACCCTCCGTTTGGAATTGTTCCTGTCGCTAGTTCATAATTGCTCAGTTGTATTCACTCATTTAGCTTTGTTATTTTCATTATTGTTGCTTAGTTATTACCGATACTTTATTGTACCATCCGTGTTCTGTTTTACTGTTGTTCATTGTCCTTTGTAAGAACACAGTAACAAATAAGTTGTAATAGTCTTAAAACAAATTCGACTCTGTGGATATGGAAAACAGTCCAAACACAGTAGATCCGAATATGGCAGCCTCTTCGCTGGCCAGAATATTGTGGCAGCCCCCGTGGCTGGCCAAAGTGCAGTGGCAGTCCCTTCGGCTGGCCAACTTGCTTCAGCCTCTGGGCTTAATATGGCAGCCGCTGTGGCTAGCCAAGGTGTTGCAGCCTCTGTGGCTAGACAACCTGTTGGACATGTGAGCCATGTCAATACCTGCTGCAGAAAAAATGAAAAATTCAGTGGACAGAATTTTAAACGGTGGCAACAGAAAATGTTTTTCTACTTGACCACATTGAACCTTGCGAGGTTTCTAAAGGAAGATGCTCCTGAACCCGTGGAGGGTGAGATTGATATCCAAGTGATCAGTGCGATCGATGCTTGGAAACATTCTGAATTCCTATGTAGGAATTATGTGCTAAATGGGCTGAGTGATTCCTTGTACAGTGTGTATGCCGGGATGAAAACAGCAAAAGGGCTTTGGGAATCTTTAGACCGAAAATATAAAACTGAGGATGCCGGTACTAAGAAATTTGTCGTAGGCCGTTTCCTAGATTTTAAGATGGTTGATTCCAAAACTGTGTTAAGTCAAGTACAAGAATTGCAAATTATTCTAGCAGAAATTCATGCTGAGGGGATGGTTTTAAGTGAAACCTTCCAAGTAGCCTCGATAATTGAAAAACTACCACCTGGTTGGAAAGATTTTAAGAATTATCTAAAGCATAAGCGAAAAGAAATGAGCATTGAAGACTTGGTTCTTAAGCTTAGAATTGAGGAAGATTACAGAGTATCTGACAAGAGAGGAATAACTCATGAGGCCAAAGCAAATGTTGTTGAACATGGCCATAAGAACAAGAACCTCTAAAACAAAGGGTCAAAGATGGGCCCTAAAGGAGGAGTTTCCAAGAAATCCAAATTTCAAGGAAGATGCTTCAACTGTGACAAAATGGGTCACAAGTCTTCTGAGTGCAGACTGCCGAAGAAGAAAAAGAATCAAGAGGCTAATGTGATGGAAAACATGACTCAAGATGTTTCAGACATTAACCTTTCAGCTGTGGTTTCTGAGGTGAATCTGGTGGGTTCTAACCCAAGAGAGTGGTGGATTGACACTGGTGCCACTCGACATGTGTGCTCGGACAAGAGCATGTTTTCTTCATTTGAGCCTACTGGTAATGGGGAAAAATTATACATGGGAAATTCAGCAACATCTGAGATTGAAGGTCAAGGCAAGGTGATTCTGAAGATGACCTCTGGGAAAGAGTTGACTTTGAACAACGTTCTGTATGTACCAGAAATACGGAAGAATCTTGTGTCTGGATCACTTCTGAACAAGCATGGATTCCGGATGGTGTTCGAGTCTGATAAAGTAGTTTTAACTAAAAATGGGATGTATGTGGGAAAAGGGTATGTAACTGATGGGCTCTTTAAGCTCAATGTAATGGTTGTTAAACCTAAGAATATCAATAAAGCTAGTTCTTCTGCTTATATTGTTGAGTACTCTAATCTATGGCATGGTAGATTAGGACATGTTAATTTTAATTCATTACGGAAATTAATTAACATGAACCACATTCCAAATTTTAAAATTGATAACAAACATAAGTGTGATACTTGTGTTGAGGCAAAACTAACTAGATCATCTTTTCATAGTATTGAAAGAAACTCTGAACCACTTGATCTTATTCATACCGATGTATGTGATTTTAATTCAATACAATCGAGAGGCGGTAATAAATATTTTATTACCTTTATTGATGATTGCACTAGATTTTGCTATGTGTATTTGATGAAAAGCAAGGACGAAGCTATAGAGAAATTTGTTCTCTATAAGAATGAAGTTGAGAATCAACTGAACAAAAGAATTAAGGAGTTAAGAAGTGATCGTGGTGGTGAGTATGTTTTCCCTTTTGAATCACTTTGTGAACAAAATGGAATCATACATCAAACCACAGCTCCTTATTCACCTCAATCCAATGGGATTGCAGAACGGAAGAATCGTACCTTGAAAGAGATGATGAACGCTATGTTAATCAGCTCTGGCTTACTTACCTCAGAATATGTGGGGAGAAGCTGTTTTATCAGCTAATTACCTTTTAAATAAGGTACCACGGAAAGATGCAGGGAAAACTCCTTATGAGATGTGGAAAGGAAGAGTACCTTCCTACAAATTTCTACGAGTGTGGGGGTGTCTTGCCAAGGTAGTTATTCCTCCACCTAAAAAGGTGAAGATAGGACCAAAAACTGTTGATTGTATTTTCATAGGATATGCACATAACAGTAATGCTTATCGATTTCTTGTGCATGAGTCTAATATACCAGATATTCACAAGAATACGATAATGGAGTCGAGGAATGCATCCTTTTTCGAATACGTTTTTCCTTGTAAAACTAATTCGAATTCAAATGTACACAAACGGGTACATGAGACTATCATTGAAGATAGTCAGGACCGAGAACAAATAAATGTTCCGGAGGATCAACAAGTTGTTGAACTTGAACCAAGACGTAGCAAAAGAGCTAGAACGAAAAAATCATTTGGTCCAGATTTTTTGACATTTTTGCTAGAAAATGATCCTCAAAGCTATAACGAAGCTGTAAGGTCAGCTGATGGTGCTTTGTGGAAGGATGCCATCAATAGTGAAATTGAATCCATCTTACAAAATCACACCTGGGAGTTAGTGGATCTTCCTCCAGGATGTAAACCTTTAGGGTCCAAGTGGATTTTCAAAAAGAAAATAAAGGCAGATGGATCAATTGACAAGTACAAAGCAAGACTTGTAATTAAAGGTTACAGACAACGTGAAGGTCTTGATTACTTTGATACTTATTCTCCTGTAACGAGAATAAATTCCATAAGGATGATAATAGCGATTGCAGCTTTGCGCAATCTTGAGGTACATCAGATGGATGTGAAAACAGCCTTTCTAAATGGAGATTTAGATGAAGAAATTTACATGGAACAACCTGAAGGCTTTATAGCTCCAGGACAAGAAAAGAAAGTCTGTAAGTTGGTTAAATCCTTGTATGGATTAAAACAAGCTCCAAAACAGTGGCATAAAAAATTTGATGACACCATGTTAGCAAATGGTTTCAAAATCAATGAGTGTGATAAATGCATTTATGTCAGAGAGACAGAAGTTGGCTATGTCATTTTATGTCTCTACGTTGATGACATATTGATTGTCGGGAGTAATGTTAAAATGGTGAAATCTACCAAGAATATGCTGAAATCCAAGTTTGACATGAAAGACATGGGTTTAGCAGATGTCATTCTGGGAATAAAGATCTCGAGAAGTCCTGATGGACTTATTCTTGATCAGTCACACTATGTGGACAAGATTCTTGGTAAATTAACAATGATGATTCTGCTGTGGCTAGAACTCCTTTAGATGTGAGTCTACACCTATCAAAGAATAGGGGACAGGTATATCTCAAGTAGAATACTCTAGAGTGATCGGGAGTTTGATGTATCTATCGAGTTGTACAAGGCCTGATATAGCCTGTACAGTAAACAAGCTCAGCAGATATACGAGTAATCCAGGGGTTGATCACTGGAAAGCAATAGTGAGAGTACTTAGGTACTTACGTTTTACTCGTAATTATGGGTTGCACTATCATAGATATCCAGCTGTAGTCGAAGGATACAGTGATGCTAATTGGATATCTGACATGAAAGACTCAAAGTCTACCAGTGGCTATGTGTTTACACTAGCAGGTGCAGCTATATCATGGAAATCCTCCAAACAGACTGTGATAGCCAGATCTACAATGGAATCAGAATTCATTGCATTAGACAAGTGTGCTGAAGAAGCAGAATGGCTTCGAAATTTTCTAGAGGATATTCCAAGTTGGCCTAAGCCAGTGCCAGCAATTTGCATTCATTGCGATAGTCAATCTGCAATTGGAAGGGCACATAACAATATGTATAATGGTAAGTCTAGACATATTCGTCGTAGACACAATACCGTTAGACAATTACTCTCTACTGGAGTTATTTCGATTGACTATGTAAAGTCAAAGGATAACATTGCGGATCCGCTAACCAAAGGGTTAAATAGAGAGTTGGTTGTGAAATCATCGAGGGGAATGGGACTAACCCCATTAGATAAATGTTTATTACGAAGGAAAACCCAACCTTGTTGACTGGAGATCCCAAGATCTAGGTTCAATGGGACAACCTACTCGTAAAAGACATAATTGGTTCACTGTGGGGGGTTTACCCTCTAGTCCATTCCTATGGTGAAATGAAATAGTGATGCTCGTATGGATTGAGGTTAAGCAAGGCTTTTAATGATTCTTATGCGTCGGGAATCCGAGCAGAGTATTACGAGATGCTCTTAAATAAGAAATCACCTATGTGAGAGAGAAGTGGGGCCGCTTCAAAGGGAATTGTACGGGGCACAATTCTTAGAAACTCTTGCAGAACCAGGTTGATGTTCATGGCCAAAATGAGCATAACAATGAGAACTCAGATGTGTTAGGTAAAACATCTGTGTGATATATGTTCTCCATTTACATGAACGGCAGTACAGTTCAATGACATCGCGTCCACTGTCAGCCAGTAAATGAGATATATTTTCACAAGGGAAGGTTCAAAGGCTGAGGCCTACCTATCCTATGCAGGTGTTGAACCGTTGAACTCTTCTAGGTCAAAATAAAATGTTTTATAAAATAATTTTATTCGACGTTTTTCGCAATTTTCGCCATTTCATTCATGTGGGGGATTGTTGGAAAATGCTTATTCATAAGCATTTTGAGGCACAATTATTTCAGCATGGTCCACTTCGTGTTAGTGGTTGTTATTGAATGATTCGGATACTCCTCCGTGAGTAGTTCGAAATGGTATATTCATATGCTTAAAATGGTGCTTGGGTGAATGAGAAATTGTTGCTCAAAGTTCACCCATTGGTGTTGGAAAATAAAGAAAAGTAAGCTTGTCCCATATGGGAAAGCTATAGAGGGAATATTATGTTTATATATATATGAGTTGTAAGGATAGAGGCTCTCTCTACGTGCGCGGGGGGGGGGGGGGGGGGGGGTGCAAATCAAATCCGAATCAAGCTTGGCTCGTGTGCACCCGCGTGTCCTGCGTACACGAATGCCGGACCAAAATGTGCAGGCCCGGCCCAACCGAATTTTTACTTGTCTCTTTATTTTCCCAAGCCTTTTAAAGTTCCATAACAGTTGAATTAATGATATTAATCAACTTGGTGGTTACAAGCAATGGAAGGTCTCCCACTCATGTGATTTTAATTGACATGTTAATTTCCTTTATTTGAAGTGTGATTTCCGTTTTTGTGAATACACAACACAAAAATACAGTTCACAAGACAGTGTCGTTTTTCTTTGTTTTTCATCTTATTTGGGAAGAGTTCAAACGCTTTACAGGTTCGTTGGATACGAGTTCGGTGGTGCCCTTACTCGTACGGTTTTTCGTTGTATCCTGGGAAACAATCGTCTCGTGTTCTACTGCACCTACGGTGGGAGGCGAATTTGTTTTAAGGAAATTGTTGGCATCAACAAGCCTCGAATTTCTCTCTGTTTCGTTCGATACTGCACAGCCTCCGTTCTGAATTGTTCCTGTCGCTAGTTCATAATTGCTCAGTTGTATTCACTCATTTAGCTTTGTTATTTTCATTATTGTTGCTTAGTTATTACCGATACTTTATTGTACCATCCGTGTTCTGTTTTACTGTTGTTCATTGTCCTTTGTAAGAACACAGTAACAAATAAGTTGTAATACATTCTGCAGTTAAAAGTGACTTTAAATCCATCCTATGACAGAATGACTCCAAACCATATTGTTCCTATCTTCTTATATAACCGTGCGCTCATAAAAAATGATAATGAATTTTTCCCAAGATATTTGTCCTTAAAATTTCTTTAATCCTAATAATATTGACCTACCGTCATCAATATAGTTGCAGTTTACATAAGCATACAATCACTCATACATATAATATAATTACATATAAATAAAATAAATAAAATAAAATCAGCTGCAGTAAGAACTAACACGAGCTACATCATAAAGAAAGTTGAATGAACTAATCAAGGAAAGAAACAGACCTGAAGAGACAAATAAGGAAAGAGAGAGACGAAGCGACATCGTGCTGAGGAATTGAGACGGAGACACTGCAGCAATTGTACCATTCCGCACCGTTTTGCTCTGAATGAATCAATTTGGGGTTTAGGGTTTTAGTTAAAGATGTGAAATTTTTGGATTGCTGCTTGCTTATATTTATATCTCTATCCGCTGCGAGGGAAATGTCGGAAGTTTGCTTTGATGCCCCTTCATGTTTACTGTTATTATATTTTTACAAGGAGATCTTGTTTTTTTTCTTGGTATATTTTAAAGGGAAGTTAAGTCAAAGTTCAAAAATAACCCTGATTTTTGAAACTTTTCATTTATCTGCCCTAAGGCGAAGAGCAAACAAAGAGTTGTTTTATACTCAAGTTAATAACTAATAATATATGACATTTCACACGCAAAATCTAATTATGAAAAATAGATATTTTACATCAAACCTAAAAGTTTTAATTTCAAATACTGTGTCATTTGAAACTTATTACCGTTAAGACCTCTAATAATTAATTTGGGAAATTTTATAAAATTGACTCATTAATTTTTGTCAAAATCAAAATTGACCCGCATTTTTAAAAATATATTTAATGATCAAATACATCTCTTTCTTTTCAAATTATCCTTAGGTACACAATAATCAACTCATTTCCTTTTTCTAAGAAAATGATCAAAACAACCCTTGTATGATTTGTGATGGTTTTATTGTTAGGTTTTGTTGATATGATAATATTGTGTGATTTATTAAGTTTGAAAACACTTATTTTTATGAAAAAATGTCAGATTTGAAGTCAATTCGTGAAAAATAATTTTCCAATAAAAATATTAAATCTAAGAGAAATTACATATAGACACTAGTTCGGGCGCAGCGTGAACCCTTTGGGCTTCCATATATAAAACCGCCCAACATATACAGTAAGACATCGATAAATGAATAAATTATTTCGGTCCCGACTTGGGTCAGTGTACTAAATGAATAATTTCGCTAAATGTATAAGATAATATTTTTCTATAATCCTTAAAGGCCCAATGAAACTATAAATTAATACTTAATTAAATATAAAATAAAATATTAATTATAATTATATATATAATTCATATTATTATTGATTTTTTTTTCTTGACAACTTATCTATTCAACTCTTTTTGAAAATATGCATTTAAAGTTGTTTGTTTTTTCTTTGTTCCTAAATTGAACTTAATCTCATCCTTTTTTTTCAAAGCATGCACTATATTTGATATATTTTTTTTTTCTTGCTGTATAAAATAGTTATTTAAGATTTTTACTGCTTAAAATGTCATTTTTATTGAAACATTTGGTAAATTATTACTGTCATTTAGATCTTGATTATTATCATCAAATGTATCAATTACCTCTTGAATAATCTCTTCATCAGTAAGGGACTCCATCACTGGCATCATTTTCACTGGGATAATTCAAAAGGTGCTCAATAGACATTTATTTCTATAGCGTAGACTATAATTAGCTTCATAGAGGTTCAAATTTAATTAATAATTTAAATAGCGTAGACTAATATAATTAATAATTATTAATATAAAATTCATACATATCATTTACTAAATTATTTCTTACAACATACTTAATTTAACTTTTAATTTCTCAATAAATATAATTATTAATTATTAATATAAAATTCATGCATAGCATTTATTAAATTATTTGTTACAATGTACTTAATTTAATTTTTTTTAGTTTCTCAATAAATATAATTAATAATTATATGCATGAATCTTAGTTAAAGTAATAACACAAATACAATATGATGATATAGACGTAAAAAAAAAAAAAGAAAATTATTATATAAATGAATAAATATTTATTTATCGAAAAATAAATAATCTCCCTAAATGAATATTTTTTTTTTCTTTTTCTTGATCCCAATAATATTCATTTAGTATGGACGTCCAATTTATACGTTGTCTTAATTGAGGTTTTTAAACTATATTTTATACTTATTTTTAGCATTATACATGTATATAAAATATTTTATTTTCGACTCCTAGCCACAATGATGGGTCATGGGTCCAGAGTTCTTGGCCCAAATGAGCCCTTTTGCTATGTACCCATAGCCCAAAAAATACACCCGATCCAGGTGTACGGTAATTAGTCTCTTAAATATATGTTGCTGCCCAAAACCCTAATTTTTTACTACAAGGAGCGTTTGAGCAGCAGAGCCGAAGGAGGAAGAACTTCGCTGGGTTAATAGCTGCAGAACAAAATGAAGGTACCCATTTGTGAAAATCTAATATTTAATCTTAATGCACGCACAATTTGTTAAAATCTGATAATGTTAATTCTTATTTTGGTTTGTTTCAGTTCAATATTGCAAATCCCACCACTGGATGCCAGAAGAAGCTCGAAATCGACGATGACCAGAAACTGTACGTTATATTTATACCCTCAATCTTGTATTATTATTTTTTTTAATCTTTTGTTTATTTACTTTAAAAGCTATTAATATTTGCTGACTTTTTGTTATTTGGGAAATTCATTGTTTGAGGTTTTGGTTCTGTTTGGGTGGTGAGGAAGTATAAGAAAATAGTATATGATTCGGTTTGATTTGTTGAATATGGAAGTAATAATTGCTCTTTTGAAAAATATTTACTGTGTTATTTTTGCGTGAGAAAATTGAAGTTTGGTTTGTTTTTGGATTGATTTATGGTCTCTGCTGCTCTGTTGTTTTGATTGGAAAAAAAAAAATCTTATCATTAATTATAATGATGCAGCCGAGCCTTTTTTGATAAGAGGATCTCACAAGAAGTCAGTGGAGATGCTCTCGGTGAGGTACGTTTTGCATTTTTAATTTCTTCTAGCCTTTTTTTGTTGTTGTATATCTTATAATCTGCCTTTTTGTGGAATGTCATTTTAGTCCTTTACTTGTTCCGTCTCATATGTCCAAAAGATGCAGTACTTGATTCTTCAACTGAAGCTCGGTTATCTCTTCCTAGTTTTCTTTTCCTATGTTGAGCTATTTTATTTTAATTAGTTTGTTGATTGCTAAAATAGGCAACGCGTCACTGATGTGCTTGTCGTAGCACACTCGGTCCTTTTAGTTGCCAACATCCTTGTCGAGTAGATATGCTTGCAGTTGCCGTCCTTTTATTATCACGGCTTCCGAATTCAGATGCTCGTAAATCTTTTCTTTTACTTATTAACAAAAGGCATTTGCCTTGTTCCTACAGCTACTAACTTAAATTGGCACATTTCAATTATTTTGACAGGAATTCAAGGGTTACGTTTTTAAGATCATGGGTGGCTGTGACAAGCAAGGCTTTCCAATGAAGCAAGGAGTGTTGACTCCTGGACGTGTTCGGCTTCTGCTCCACAGAGGTTTGTAATCTACATACCTGTGTGTTTTTATTCACAATTCTCGCTATCATACTTGTGCATTGCCTGAATGTATTGTTTGCTATGTTTCGATTTAAATGCGTTCATTTGTGTTTCTGTTCTGGTTTCTGAGTGACTTTGAAGGTGAAGTTTGCAAGATGGTCCAGGCGGACAGAACTGATTCTAGTAATCAATGCTTGTTTTTATAGGTACCCCTTGCTTCCGTGGATATGGAAGGAGAGACGGAGAGCGCCGGAGGAAGTCTGTTCGTGGATGCATTGTTAGTCCAGATCTCTCCGTGTTGAATTTGGTCATTGTGAAAAAGGGAGAAAATGATCTTCCTGGACTTACTGACACAGAGAAGCCCAGGATGAGGGGTCCCAAGAGAGCTTCAAAGATCAGAAAGTTGTTTAACCTTTCCAAAGATGATGATGTTAGGAAGTATGTCAACACATACCGAAGGACCTTTACAACCAAAACTGGTAAGTCTTTGGAGCATTCTTTAATAGTTATGTGAATATTGTGAGATTCTGTTCACTCTTTAATAATTGTTTCAACCATATATGGTTAGATTTTGACATTATAATGGGAGTAAACTTATTTTCATTTTTCTGTTTGGCAGGTAAGAAGGTAAGCAAGGCTCCCAAAATTCAGAGGCTGGTAACTCCTTTGACTCTGCAGAGGAAGCGCGCCAGAATTGCTGATAAGAAGAAGAGAATTGCCAAGGCCAAGTCAGATGCTGCTGAATACCAGAAGCTCCTTGCCACCAGGTTGAAGGAGCAACGTGAACGTCGTAGTGAGAGTTTGGCAAAGAAGAGATCCAGGCTTTCTGCTGCCTCAAAGCCATCTACTGCTGCCGCTTAGATACAAAGCAACGGCTGTTGTTTTGGTCAACTAAGTATAGTAAGTTCTGGATACTTTAGTAGGTTTTGGTAATTTGAAGTTCTCTTTGGACGGCGAGACCCCATGCATTTTTGATTTTGATGGCGTGTAATAGAATCAGTAACTAGACATTTTATCCTTGAATTGCGTTGAATGCTGAACTTATTTCATTGGGTATTCTTGTGGTTATCAATTATGGATTTTTTAGTATTTTATTTTTAAATTTTAGAATGTGATTGCCTTGCAGATGATGTATTTGCTCTATATGCTTTTGTAGGATTACTAACATTTTTTCCGCTGGTTAAAAATTTCAATGTAATTGAGGATCAGCTAGTTTGCAATCAAGAAAGTTCTTTGCCATTCTCACCAAATAAGTCGATGAGAATGCATAGGCTCAATCATTATTTTTAAAACCGGACCGGTCGGATGAACCGGTCAAATTAAGAACCGGTTGTGTGTTAGGTCCCTGTAGTGAAATCTCAAAATCCAGGTTGGAAAAAAATTTGGGCACAATTGATGAAATTGGTGAATTGTAATAGTTGGTTCTTAATCTAAATTATTTTTTAGTAATTTGTCAAGTTCGATTAGATTGATTGAACCGAATCGATTGACTTTCGATTCGATTCAGTTCTTTCTGAAACCAAACGAAATCGGTTCTGTCCATTCCTACCTCCACTGACTTAACTGGTGACATGGTGGTATCTAAATCTCATCTTAACTTCTCACTTTGAACCCCCTCAGTCGGCGAAAATTATATTATATTTCGGGTGTATATGTCATCTCTCTCATAACAGTTGGGTCCCACACAGAAACATGATATACCATCTCCTCAGTCGGACTCAATAAATCCTTATTTTGGGGGAATACAAAGAACCTCACTCTACTACGCACGTGGCGTCACCCGTACTTATTGATAAGTTATAGGAGCGTAATCGCATTGAGAACTCGATAATAAGTAAGACAAAATATCGGGTCAGCCCCGAAATCTGTCGGCCCCCATATAATTTTGTTTAAAAAAATTGAAAAAAAATAATTTTTTAATATTTAAAAGATATGTTTTTAGTATTTTTTAATTAAATTTTAAAAAATTTAGTTATAAATGTATATTTTAAAATTAAAAATTAATTTATATAATTAAAATTTTGATTTTTTATTAAAAAAATTTGAATTCATACTTTTTACCCACCCTTGGAAAAAACTAGGGGTGGCAAAACGAATTAACGAATCGAATTGTATCGAATCCTAAACGAATCGAATCAAATTGTGATGGATTCGTATTCGATTCGTTTATTAAACGAATCCTAATATCAGGATTCGTATTCGATTCGTTTATTAAACGAATCGAATATGAATATTCGTTTATTCGTTTAGTCAATGATATTATTTAATAAAATAATTTACCACACTTGATTTACATTAATTCTTCGTAAATATATACATATGAAATATGTAATTAATATATTTACTAAAAATACCTCACCAAATATCGAAAATATTAATTTTTTCTATGATAATTAGCTATAATTTCTCGAATCTTAATTGAAAATTAACAAGAACTCTAAAAATAAAAATAATAAAACGAATCATAAACGAATCAATAAGCTTAAATTCGTATTCGATTCGTTTAATAAACGAATCGAATCGAATTGACTCATTTATTAAACGAATTCATTTTTTCAAACCCGTATTCGCTTTAAAGCGAATCGAATCAAACGAATAAACGAATTCTGACCCAAATTGCCACCTCTGAAAAAAACCTCAAGTGAGGCTAAAACCTTTTGGGCGGATCGCCCTACTAGCTTCTAGTGTAGAACCCTAAAGGCCCCATACGAGTCCTAAGCCCACGTGTCTTGTGGGCATGTACGGACCTTAACAGAAACCTTCTAGAAAACCCTATATTATTCTAGGATTTATTTATATTGAGGACGGATTTGGTATTTAAATATTGTTTGTATAAACTATCTAGTTAATTATGAATTATTGATTATAATTTGGAAAAAGATTCCAACCATACACCAACCAAATCATCGTCCTAAATACGTTCCAATCGCACATTTTTTAATTTAAATTTCGCTATAAAAAAATTATAATAATAATATCAATTTAAAATCTTAAAAAATTAAATATTTTCAAGAAAACAGTAATAAATTGAATTTAGAAATGAATTTTTAAAAATTCAATTCATTGGTCAACTGTCCCGCACTTGGGCCCAGAGGGCTTGGGCTCGACCTACTGAAGCATGTGCTTCCATTAAAAAGCCCAGGCCCAGCCCAAAATCTTCTAAGAAAAAAATACCAATAGATTTTTTACAAACACTTGAATCGATTTCTTTACACGAGCAAAACACTTGTCACTTCACTTCATTCATCCAATCAAATTACTTTACAAATCTCATTTTTTTGGGATTGATTTTAGGTGTGAAAGCAGCGGATCAAATCAGTGATGTCAGCAACTGGCTCTCAGTCTCAGCTCTCGTACTTCTCTTCAATCAACCGGAAACTTCAACTTCAACGGCGCTCCTTTTTGTCCCCAGTTTTTCGCTCCTCCAAGGTGCCTCCGTTTGGTTTTATTTATAAAAATTTTGTTTGTTTAATTATTTTCTATTTATTTGTTAATTTCCTTTCCGATTTGCCATAGATTCCTCAGATCTTGTGCACAGGGTACGACCTTTAGTAGTTCAATAAATTTCTCACCCAGTTACAAGCAAAGTCCCATTTTAGTTTTAAGAATTTAGTGGATAGAATTGGGGCTTTTCATGTTGAAATTACCATTGAGCTTATAAGCAAGGCTTCAATAATAACATTGAAGCTCTAACATCAATCATTCTTCTTTATTAAGTATTCAATTTGTGGCCATTGAGTTTGAGTGTATTGTAAGATTAATCAGTGTTGATAGATACAAGTCTGTTTGAAAATTCTTTGATGAGGAGACAACATCACACCCCCTTAATATATATATATATATTAAAGTCTGTTTTATATGATGGTATTTTTGCAGTCTTGGGTCTGTATGAGCCTTGGCGACAGAGGCGCGGATAATACAAGTTCTGAGATTAAAACTACTGTAAGTTATACGGCTGATGAATCAAAACCATATGTTGAAGGGACAAAAAAGTCGTACCCAACCATAGAAGAAGAACATTCTTCCGGAGATATAGGGAAAAATGAATCAGTACCCGAAGGTGGCGTCACACTACCGAAAAAGGCGGCAAAAATCCATGATTTCTGTTTTGGGATTCCTTATGGTGGGTGTGCTTTGTTTTGTTGGAATTTTTAAATTTGTTTATGTTGGTATTGTAGAGACATGAAGAGAAGGTGCATCTTGTTCATGCACTCTTATTTGTTATGCTTGTTGAAGAAAATCACCGAACACGGTTTCTGTATCTTGACTAGATGCTTGACTTGGTCATTTAAGCATTTATGTTAATAAACTGTAGTGCTAAGGCACCATTGCTGTTGCCATTGTTTTTTCAGAGATCATTTATAAATTTGACTGTCTTTATTCTTAATATACACATTTACTGGGATATAATTCTTTTTGTTGCATTTTGTCTTTCATTAAAATCTCATTCACGGCAGTTTGTTGTATTGTACTTGTTGAGATGCTTGTATTGGTTGAGTACTTGAAATTATGTTCCCTTGCTTTCATATTCTTAAGCTATTTTAAAATTTATTTATGGGTTAAAAATTTGTTTCATGATCTTTAGAAACGCACCCTTTGTTAGAAGTGAGAATATTTCTTAACCCTCACTTGCATATATTTCTCAAAACTGAGAATTGATTTAGTTATTATCTTAGAAATGCTTGCAAAATTATTTAAAGTTGTTTATGAGTTTCATGTTTCTTTGTCTTTATTTTTTGGTAAATGTGGAGAGTTAGAAAGAAAGAAAGATTTGACAATGAAATGTAAGTTTTAATTAATTGTTGGAAACATATGATTAAATAACTATCTTAAATGTGTTTCATTTTGGCATTTTGTTACCTTTTGCTAATTAAGTGATTGGATATTCCTGGCCACTGATTAATATCTATAGGGAAAGAAATTGGAAAGACATACTGTTGCTATGAGACACTTGAACTTGATCTAACTTGGCAATTTGACTCCAAAAGCTGACTAGTTGTGTTTGGAAGTTTTCGGGCCTCATATCAGTGACTGAAAAGAGGTTTTCTTTAGTAAGACCTTCTTGCAATGAGGATTGTAAATATTGTCTTTTCTCACTCTCAAAACCCATGAAATTTACCAAGTCAAAAAATCGAGTCCGAACCCCAACTGAGCTAGAATTGCCATTTCACAACTAGATTAGGATTGGTTGCTCCTGGCTTCTTCCAAACTTTGCATTTTTGTATAATTGCATTGTATTAGGCTTGCTACCTCCCCGTTGTATATCACCATTTATCTTTTGGAGTTTTTTTTAATATCCCTTTATTTGTTAATTAGTACAATACTACAATTTCAAATCTTGTTGGTGTGGTTTGACTTTTTAGTCTATTATTACATGGATATCTATACTTATTTATGCCTTGTGCAAAATCTTAAATTGTACTCGGTCACAGGTGGTCTTGTTCTAGGTGGAGGGCTTCTTGGTCTTATATTCTCAAGAAATCCTGCAAATTTAAGAACTATCCTGATTGGAGGTGCGTTGCTAGCCCTCAGCACCTTCAGTCTAAAGATCTGGAGGCAAGGAAAATCAAGTTTACCTTTCATACTAGGACAAACAGGTAAGAACCTGCACTAACATCAAGCCATTTTCTTTCTGAAATTTTATATGTTTGAGATCTCTGTCTCTCTCCCCCTCTCCCCCTCTCTGTCTTTCTTTTGTTGGCTATTTGTTCCCTTCATGGAAGGGCAAAGTTGGAAATGAACATACTGGAAAAATTTGAGCTGGAAGAAATCTGTGTCGGCATGGTTTTTGAGCCTTTAATAAAGTTCTGTTTAAATTAATGGATTTTTTTTAGAGACCTTCTGAACTAGACTTCAGCAGTTGCTCTTAGGATTTTATTGAAGAAGTTTGCATTTTCCCTTAGCTTCCATTCCGAGGATAGAAGTGAGAATTAGGAAACGTAATATAGTTAAATAAGTATGTACAACCTAAACCATGTCCTAATATTCTAATTTAAAGTAGTTCCTAAATATCTAAAATCCAAATCCCTAAAATAAACAATATCCCAAATAAGCATGATCTCCATCAAGATACTGTTATTGATTCATTGGCCATTGCCTTACAAGATAATTCAACTGTCTTGCAAGTGATTATATGAGTTTCTATTATAGACCTAGCTAATGGATGGCCAATGTCATCAGATTTTTGATGCATTAAAGAATTGAGAAATTGATTTTATCGTCCCCAAGGGGCGCAACCCAACGGTTTGAGCTTGAGACATTGTCTTCAAGGTCCCAGGTTCAAGCCCTGGGTAGCACCCTTATAAGAGTCTGGGACAGTACCGGTTTACCCACGCATCCATACCGGGGTCCAATGACCCCAGTATGGATGACGTGGGGTTTCCTCGGTATTCCAAAAAAAATGATTTTATCTTAATAGAAATTAGAAAGCTTGAATTGAATTGGGACATACTCAATGTTGTCAAAGGAGCAAAGGGTCCTAGGGCCTAGGCGCACGCCTCAATCCGCAAGGCATGCATTTGATGAAGGTGAGATGCAAATTGTTAAAAAGAAAAAATACAAGTATCAAGTCAACTAACACAGAAAAATCATTAAAAATGTATAAATAAACAATTACCATAATATAATAATGATAATACAAATTAACGTGTGTCAAAATTTCAAGCCCACCTCAAAACCCTATCTTAATTTATTAAGTATATATTACACAATTTGATTTCGAGTAAGGTGGGTCAATACGGATGAGGGTTTCCTCACACATTTTTATGAGGACCGCCTAGGCGAGGCACATCTCAAAGGCGCACGCCTTTGTGCCTAGGCGTGCGCCTGATGGTCGCCCGGCCTGACCCTTCATGAGGCACTGTAGTATGAGTCTGAGCTTGAGGCGCGCCCTGACAACTATAGTTATGGCAAGTGAAACAAATTTTTTTTTTAAAAAAAATATTCAAATTGGGTGATTTATTGGATTACTTAATGTAAACTTGAATTGAATTGGGAAGTGAAACAAATTTTCATTCAAGATGGGGGATTTGTTGGATCTTTTTGAACAAGTGTGCACATGCCTTCTGAATGCTTGAAACATTTTGAGCAACATTGACTATAAGTACTAGTGTTTCCACCAGTTCTTTTCCTTTCCCAATGAAGATGAATTCATATAACTCTTAACATGTAAGCCAGCATTTACTAAGAGACAAAAGATCATGCTTCTAATGATATTTCACACTCAATTTTTAGTTAGGGAACAATTAGCAATGTCAATGTATGATAGCTCAATTATAAGTAGGGGTGAGCAAAACCGGTTTCGGTTCCGGTTCCGCATAGAACCGGAACCTACCCGGAAAAATTCGGTTCCGCACTAAGTGGAACCGGAACCTACCCAATTAAACAGGGTACCCTATTATTCGGTTTCAATCCGGTTCCGGTCCGGTTCCGAATTACCCTATTGAGTATTGACACATTATGAATCTGTCAAAACAGGTTTACAAAATTATCTGTGAAAACAGGTTTACAAAACAGGTTACAACCTGGATCCCTCCCCAGAGAAAAAAATTTCAAATCAATTTGAAAAATATTCCACCCTCACAAAAAGTTTCTGCTATGATGATGATGTTGGTTTTACAGGCAGCAGTTGTTTCTTTTAAACATCAATGAAGCAACTATAAATATAATGGTAGTATTTTTGCAATTTGCATTACAAAATTATTGAAGTGGAAGGTGAAGTGATGTAACTGATGATGATAATGCTTGCTCAATTTATAAATCCCAAGACAAAGAAAAAATCTTTCCACAAACACAATGCAGTACATCAAATGAAAACAATTTCATTTCAATAGAAATAGGATAAGACTGGTTGATAACTGTGATTATTAGAAGAGATTTTTCAATGCACCAATTTCTGAAAATACGGTTCTGAAATACGGTTCCGGTTCCGATTCTATGGTCCGGTTCCGATTATTTTGGAACCGGAACCGGACCGGTTATAACCGGTTCCTTATTTTTGGAACCGGAACCGGACCGGTTACAACCGGTTCCGGTTCCAAACCCGGATTTCCGGTCCGGTTCCAACCGGTTCCGGGTAGACCCGGAACCGATGCTCACCCCTAATTATAAGCATTGTCTCGTGTGTAAACTAAGATGCTACAAATCCATTTTTGCTTTTTCATATGTTTGATGTAGACATGTACATCCTTCAGAGCTTATCTTATGGTACCTCATCTCTGTCATCTTGCAGTGCTCTCAGCAGTCCTCTTAAGGCAGAACTTTGAAGCCTACTCATTGGTAGTAATAAAATGATTGCACTATTACTCCACCCCTATGCTAGCTAATTATTTTTTTAATATTTAATACCTTTTCTTTATTTAATATTAAACCGTACTATAAAATATTATGTGTGTGCAGACAAAGAAGCTATTTCCAACAGGGTTTTATGCAGCCATTAGGTAATTTATATGCGGTAGCCCTGTTCTAGTTAACCAATGATAAGTTGATACTGTTACTCAAATGCAAGTATTTATATTGTTTCTCGCCTTTCACAGTGCCGCAATGCTGTGTTTCTATTCATATGTGGTGGCTTCTGGAGGTAATCCACCACCAAAGAAGTTGAAGTCGTCGTCTTCTACTGCTTCCCCGTCGTAAAGAGGTTTCTTAAGGACCAGGTCAATAATCAATTAGACACTTTTAATGGAGTTTTCTTGTATTAGGTGAATTGTCATTTATAGGAATTGCAGTCATTTGGCTATGAGTTGAGCATATATATATATATATATATATATATATGGCTGCATGTTATACAGGAGGCAGTCAATTGAAAATTTGAAATGTCATTTTACAGCAATAGATTGAAATGTGTGAACTTTTTAAACCAAATTGTAGAGAAAAGATCTTTTAGCATCCTTAAAAATCCTTTAGGTCTATTTTTTTTTTTATCCTTTCATAATCACCCATTAGATCACTGATTTCTAACAACATTAAAAGATCTTTGTTGCATGTAGTGTTATTGTTAGAACAATATGGACCTAAAATGTAATTATGAAAAAAATAAGGACTTAATGGGTAATTATGAAAAAATTCAGGGACCTAGAGAGTATTTTTCCCAAATAGAGGGGGGTTAAGGTTCACCATTCAACTATAACTAATGAAGGTTCACCCAAAAAACATACGACACATTTGCAGAAAATATTTAGTGTTATGTAAACAATATGCTTACATGAAATACTTTTAACTCTCAATTAAAAAGAATTATCAAGACACAAAAAGTGGGAAAGACAAATGGCAAACAAACATTGTTGATGAATAAGTAAATTAATAATATAATAATATTAAATGTTGTGGCATTCCAAATCCTAATGGTTTTACAAAAGAGGTGATGCTAAAATTCAAATGGGTGCTTATTAAGTAGCCAATGGCAAAAGGCAAAGATTGTAATAATGTCAACATAAGCACTTTGCTTTGTTGGGCAAGGGGCAAGTTCTTAGAAAAAAATAAATATTAAACAATTCTTAGAAAAAAATAAATATTAAACAACACTGATAAAAGAAATAGATATGTGATCAAACCCGACAAAAACAGTGTCAGATTGTATTATTATTATTATATTATTATTATTATATTATTATTATTATTATTATTTTGTTTTTTTAAATAGCACCAAAATGATGTGTTTCTTTTAAAGGATTTGTTTTTCAAGTCCTAAGTTCGAATGTAAAGAGTGTGTTTTTTGTAAGAATCTGGGACAGTCGAAAATTTTATCTGCTCCGTTTAAGCCCGGATCGGATGATTTACGAGCAGAATTTCTAACCTTTTTTTAAAAAAAATGATGTTATTTTGATGTCTTTTTGTCACCATTTTGCTGGTCATCACACACTTTCTACAAATCATTGATCAGCTGAGACACTAACTCACCAGGCCCCTACTACACCATCAGCTGCACCAAAAGATTATCCCATTTTTGGCAAAGTCAGTGGGCCCATGTACCTCCAAAACTTCTTTATAATAATATAACAATCCATCTCCAGATTTTACTGTTCATGGAATTTGCCTCTTTTGATTAACCCACAAAAAAAATAAAAAATACAAAGTACCCAAAAGAAATGATTGCCAAAGTCATATGAGGCTGGAAACTCTCAAGTACTATTATAAGGATAGGAATTGATCCACTTATTCCGGCTCGAGATATCATGTATGTTAAAATTTATGAGTCTTAACTCAACTCAAAAATTAACTTCAGAATTGATGGTTGCCTCATACTTATATTATTAGGCCAAAATCATTTCTCGGCCGATGTAATATACTTTCCTCAACACTCTCCCTCACGTGCAAACATCTTTTTGTTTGATCTGTATCACGTGGGTGATTGTGGGACCACTCGAATATGAGATTGACTCCGATAATATGTTGAAATTCATGGGCCCAACTTAACTCAAAAATTAATTTTTGGGTTCAGTTAAACTCATGAATTTCAACAGGGATTTTAGCAAGGAGATTCCCAAGTGCGCTTACTCTTGGTGATTAGAAATACATATAAAAGACTACCATGTATCAACTTTGAATTAGATAAAGGTATAGCACAAAGATATGGATTACATCAATACTAAAGCACTGCTCTGTGAGCTTATAAGCTAACATACACGCTAGGGTTCAAATACTACTCAATACACATAACTAATGTAAGTTTATACTCTCATAAAATTGAACTGCATGAATATGAGATTCTTTTCTACGCTAGTGTTAATACTAACTCGTATCCTAGCGTTTGTTTTATAACTTATAAGTTAAGTTATATATACTCCCAATACAATACTCTCTACCAAACTCAACCTAATACTTATTTATAAAGTCATTTTTCAGTGTGATGTCTTGATCCATATGCTTAAACTCTACTTAAAACCTTATGTTTAAATAATGCTTGGAGTTGATGTCATTGTACCAAAGTCAAGCTCTGCAAAGTTTCCCACGAGCAAAACCTCATCAAGTTCATGTGCCAAGGGACCCCCTTACAATCAGTAGGGGCCGGCCTGGATATATCAGTGGAAATACAACCGTATGCATAAAACCTGACAACAATATACACACATTCAGAAAAATATACATAATTGAAAGAAACTACTACCTTCAAAAACAATCTGATATGTATATAATCACATACTGCGTGTTATGTTGGTGGAGTCTGGTAGTGTACAACCCGGTTCGGATCTGACCCGTTTCGTCCGTTGGGAAATATTAAGAGATATCTAGATTATGGAACGAAGGAACGAGCCAATAGGAGAGATCCGAGGGCTATGCCATCGGCCTAATTTTTTAGAGTTATTGTTCACACATATAGTATATAAGCGTGTGTTCGCCCTCTTTTATTGGTCGATGTAATTTTTGGAACTCAAATTTTCTCTCTTTTAACATAGTGAAACTGCGACAACCCCTTTTGATATAGTTCAGTTTTGGATGAACCAAGTAAATTGTGTGTTCTTGTGTGATTGTTTTTTTTGCTTTTTCTTATATATTGTTTTAGCCTAAATTCCTAACACTGCAAATGTAACTCAATTCTTTTTATGGTTTCTGGAAGATCTTATATTTTACCTTCAGTAGTGATCAATGATCATGGCATCTAAGAAAACAAAAATGCAAATGACTGTATAGTATGTTTGTATTTGTTGGGAAAGTACCAAAGATATGTGAAATCTTCTCTTGAACTTTTCTTGTGACTTCTATTTCCTCCACTTTAGAAACCAAAAAGGCCAAGTAATGAACTACCTTTATATCACCAGTGAACATGTGAGTGTTTGACTTTGGCTCGCTCCTAGTCTGGGACGTATCTAAAAATTTTGTTTAGTCGGGAACGTTCAAAAATTATTATAGTTATTTTTAAAAATTCATATTATAGTATATAATACAATAATTATAATATTTATTTTATAATAGTTTTTATCATTCAACGAGAATTCATGTAATGAAAATGATGTATAATAATTTTATTGTCAATTTATGCTTTGGATAGTTGACTTTGGGTGGTGGAGAAGTAACGATAATAGTTATGAATCGATATCAGTGAGATTAGGAAATGAATTTAAAGTTTTTTTTAATTATTATTTGTTTATTTTTTAAGATGAATAACCTAAAAGATCTTATTCTAAAATATACTTGTATTAGTTGTTTTTTTAAGGAGTAACATTAAGAAAAAAAATGAAAAAAAAATCATTATTTTCTATTATACAATTACTATTTCTTTAAGTTACTACTTATTCTATTCAATGTGAGTAATCGATATTTATGAAATCAAAATAACTAAATAAATTTTAAATAATTGTACTTTTATATCATAGACAGATTGAATTTTTTAAAATTAATTAGGTCATTAATATAATTTTAAAACTTAACTGAGACGCTTTCATAAAATTAAAAAAAAATAAAATTAATTTTAAAATCATATTTTAAAATTTTCTAAAATCCGGGACACGTGTCCCGGGCCCGGCTGGTCCCATGTGGATACACCTATGCTCCTAATGCTTCTCCTTCCCTTTAAATTCTCTTCTCTGCCTTTCATTTCCATGCTTCTTCTACACCTCTCCTTTTGCTTTTCCTCCCTCACAATATGACTTCACCATCTTCAAGTTTTCTCAAACAAAAACATACTCCAATCTTCAAGATTTTATTGATCTTCTTCTTAAGTTGCATTCCTGATTCAGCCAACTTTTGTTCTAATCTCTCTTTAGCCACCACTGCAGTTCAAACTCATTCTGCTTCCTCCGATACTCGTTTTTCACTAAAAAAACTAACTCTAAATGGGAACTTGAGCTTTGAGAATGTTGATCATGCAGCCAAGGACTTTGGCAACACTTACCATTTCCATCCATCAGCTGTTTTATACCCAAAATCAGTTTCTGATATCTCATTCACAATAAAGCATATCTTCAATATGGGTTCTGCTTCGCCTCTAACTGTTGCTGCTAGAGGCCATGGTCACTCCCTCCAAGGGCAAGCACAAGCACACAAAGGAATAGTTATAAACATGCTCTCACTTCAAGAACCAGCTATGAAAGTTCATACAGGTGAGCTTCCTTATGTAGATGTTTCAGGTGGTGAGTTGTGGATTAACATTCTCCATGAGACTCTTAAGCATGGACTTGCACCAAAATCCTGGACAGATTACCTCCACCTCACCGTCGGAGGAACTTTGTCGAATGCCGGAATCAGTGGTCAGGCATTTCTCCATGGCCCCCAGATCAATAACGTTTACCAGCTGGAGGTTGTCACAGGTAAGTTCAAGCAAGCAAACTATAACAGTGTCACTTGAAGGTCGTGTCTAATCAAGTGTTAACTTGTTATCTGTTTAGTCACGGGTTCGAACATTGGAAACAACTTCTTTCTGTGAAAATTGAAAAAAAAAAGAGGGCAATCTTCCCCATAACCTGCTTGTAGCGGGAGCTTTGTACATTGTGCACTGGATGCGAACTTTTATGAGGTGGCATTGTAATTTAATTATTTGAATATGATAAAATGACAAATGTAACATCCTACCAAGACGTTAGAACAATAGAAAAACAGAGGAAATAGGAATTGAGTATTATCTTATGTGAGAGTTTGGGTGCAGGAAAGGGAGATGTGGTTACCTGTTCAGAGAAACAGAACCCTGATCTCTTCTATGGTGTTCTTGGAGGACTAGGACAGTTTGGCATCATTACCAGGGCAAGAATCTCTCTTGAACAAGCACCAAAGATGGTAAAAAAAAAAAAAAAAAAAGCACATAAAATCTAATTGGAAGTGTAATTCTTCTGTTGTGACATGACATTGTTTACTCAAATCTTTACAGGTGAAATGGATCAGAGTGCTCTATTCAGAATTCTCCATGTTTTCCAAGGACCAAGAGCATTTGATATCCTTGGAGAGTTCATTTGACTACATTGAGGGATTTGTGATAATAAACAGAACAGGCCTACTAAATAACTGGAGATCTTCCTTCAATCCCAGAGACCCACTTCAAGCCAGCAAGTTCAACTCAGATGGAAAAGTTCTCTACTGTCTAGAAATGGCCAAATACTTCAACCCAGAGGAGACTGATATCATGAATGAGGTATGACTCACCAAGAAGCTTAGCTCAACACTGAATCCAAGTCCATTCTGAATAAATTTGGATCCAGTACTGAGTTTAGTTGTGCTAAGCTTCTTATAATCTTCTACCACGCGTGCATTAATAGCAATGAATTAGTACGAATTAAAGTATGTATTGCTAATCTATACACATCATGATGCAGAAAACTGAAAGCCTATTATCAAAACTGAGTTTCAAACCATCCACACTCTTCCTATCAGATGTTTCTTATGTGGACTTCCTTGATAGAGTCCATGTGTCAGAGATGAAACTCAGAGAAAAAGGATTATGGGACATTCCTCATCCATGGCTGAATCTTCTCATACCCAAAAGCAAAATCTCAAACTTTGCTCAACAGGTCTTTGGTGAAATTCTTAAAGAAAACAGCAATGGACCTATCCTCATCTACCCAGTTAACAAGTCCAAGTAATTTTATCAACAGGTTATATGATTTTCTTTTGATAGTCTTTTTTAGTTTCATCTTTTAAAACCTTGGTCACCATTTTTGTTGCAGGTGGAACAAGGGGACATCTTTTGTCACCCCAGATGAAGATATTTTCTATCTAGTAGCATTCTTATCATCTGCACTGCCTGCATCAACAGGAACAGATGGTTTAAAGCACATAATCAACCAAAACCAAAGGATTCTAGACTTCAGTAGCAGGGCCAATCTTGGGATTAAGCAATATTTGCCCCACTTCAGCACTCAAAAAGAGTGGCAAGCTCACTTTGGTCCTCGGTGGGAACTTTTTGTACAGAGGAAATCTGCCTATGACCCATTGGCAATCCTTGCTCCTGGCCAGAGAATCTTCCAAAAGGCAGTACCCTTCTTATGACACCACTCTCTCATATAAAGCCAATATTAAAAGAGGAGGAATCTTAAGTCATATGGAGCCATTACATAATTGTAAATTGCTAGTAGTCAATTTCCATTTTCCATTTCCATACATTATTGGGTCCTCCACATCAACCACAATCAAAATAGGGAAATGAGCTTTTTGAAAATTTTGTTGATGACTTGTAATGCAATTCTACAATTATACTGCTTCAAGGTATTATAGAATTAGTATAGAAATCCATGGACTTAGGGGTGGCCTTGAGTTGCCTTAAATTTTGGGAGTATTAGATGAGTTCCTAAAATGGGGCCTTATCGATAAAAAATAAAAAATATCTAAAATCATAGTATACCTTTAAAAGAAATTATAGACTTTGGGATTTTATTTTTGGGTCAAATTTTATTCCCCAGCAAGCCGTGACTGTTCCCAGGATTGCCTCTACATGGACTCAACTCAAAAGCTAGCACCCTGTCACATGCATGCCGGTTTATGGGCACACTCGTGCATGAGTTTGGCTCTGGCCAGTGACGGCACTAGAGGTTGGCTAATCATGCCAAAGCTAGGGTTAATTTATAATTTCATGTAATCCCTATGCTTTTTATCACCAAAATACTTATAAAAAATTAGCCCACTAACATATATTTTAGCTACCATTAAAATTAAATTCTGGCTCCCCTCTCTGACCATATAGAAATCTATCGACCTAAATCAACCCAAAAGATGCCTTAAGTTTATATTCATGTATCAAGATTAATTTTTAGCTGATGTGGGAAATTTTACTCAACAATTATACTCTACCGAGGTGTTTTCGGCATAAATACAGAGAGCTATATGCAGTTGGTTTCTCTGATTTTCAGTTATGCCATTATGGCCCTCCTTGAGAAAATGCCTTTTAAACTAAGCTTCACAGAATATGTTTATGAGTTGGATCTGGCAAAAAGGTTTACCTTTGTTATAGGCTCTTCAAATTTTATTATACTGATCAATACCTTGAATGATTTGTTACCACTAGCTGTCCAGTTGAAATTCATTAAAAAAATAATAATTAAAAACAAAAATTGGAACATTTAACATCTGTTTACATTACTACTAACCGGATAATATCAAGGCTAAGTAATGAACTGAGCTGAATCCAAAGCATATAAATTCATTTGCAAAGTGGAAAGAAAGATGGGATTATATTACAATAGCATATGAAACAAGCTGTTTACATAGATCAGCAATCAAAGTATTGCTTCATAAAATCAGATTAAAACAAAAAGAGCAATCCTGAGATCAGAATCCCTCCCACTCTTCTACTGATTCCAGCCTGGGAAAAGCTGGTCAAGTACTTGATCCACTCCACTTAAAAACTCTTTAAATTCAGCTGAATCCAGTGCTTCATCTTCTTCAAGCCCCCTCAATTGCTTACTCTGAACACACTTTCCATCGTGATCCTCGATGCAATCAAATTTTGTAATTTCATCAAGAGTAGAAAAAACCTCTTCATCATCATAAGGCGCAAGTGCTTCAACAGGCAACTCCATAATTGGTATGGTGCTATTGGGGCATGGTAAATCTGTTGGTTGGTTTTGTTGAACCAAAGGTGCTCCTTCTTCAGCCCCCCTTAGTTGCTTACATTGAATGCCCTCATCATCATTACAGTCTGAGCCATCATGCTCAAGAATCTGATCAAGCAGAGAGGAATATTCTTCAACCTCAAAAGAATCAAAATCTTCAGGTAATGACTCCATTTCACCTCCAACTTCTACAATCTGCATATTGGTATTGGAGCATGGTAAGTCAATTGCTTCTTCTACAGCCCAAACACCCTCATCATGGTGATCAAAAGTAGTTGAATCTTCAGGTAATGACTCCATTATCTCCCCTTCATATTCCACCGCTTGCATAGTGTTGCTTGAGCATGGTGTGTAGTTTTGTTGAACCAAAACCACTTCCTGTCCAGCCCTTAAACGCTTATTTGGAGCGATCTCATCTCCTTGATCACCATTGCTGTTAGGAGTTGCTACTTCTTTCAACTTTCTCTTGTTACCAGAGGCTCTTCCTCCTGAAGAATTTCTCTGCTTCTTCCCCAAATTTGCTCTCTCTTTCTTCTGCCCTGATTCATTCTTTTTTATGCGACAAAGAACAATGTCTTGATGTGAATACTGATCCCCCACCAATGAAGAATTGATGGTGAATTCATGCATGATCCACCCCCCATTATCTTTATGATTCTTCTTGTTTTCATACCGAAATCTTCTCTTGAACCCTAATATCTGATCAGACCCATCAGCTTCAACCGGCTTGGCTCCATCCTCACCCTGCCACGCACCAGAAGCAATTTTTCTGTAGAAATTTTTCGCCTTTGGAGACAGTTTCTTTAGCCGAGTGAAAAAGTACAAATCTTGACCTTTCAGTAAACGATTTCCTCCATACATCTCCCAAATCACAGAAGGCTCATTGGAGCCATAAAGATCGCAATCAATGACGGGAATATCACCATCTTCATAGAGAAGAGGGTTTTGCGTAATCTTGTTGAACAGATAGAACTCCAAGAGTTCTTGTTCAGTTGGATAAAATCTGTAACCAACTTGAGGCATTTTGTTGTTTTTCCGGGAAAGAAATCAGAAAGCAAGATTGAAAAGAAAGATTTTTGGTGGGTAAATTGAGAGAAGAAGGAATGAAGAACAGAAGAAAATATCAAAAGCAGAATTTGGAAACTTGTTACTTGGAAATCAAGTAGTGTTAGTGTTTTTATATAGCCGTTTGATATCGTAGATGAATTTAGGGTTTTGGGTATTTGATTGCTATGTGGAAAGATCTTGAATTGCAATTGTGTTGCTTAAAATATACGCGCCAGCAACTAGCCGTTGAAATTTCGCGGTTCGATTAGGGTTAGGGATACGCGTTCCGTTGAGATTGATTTTGGTTGAAGTCTGTTCTTTTAATCGTGCACGTGATTTTGGTAAAATTTGATTCTGGATGGTCGATTGGGTTAAGGAGCACGTGTGTTGAGAATTCTAGATAATTATGTTTAGGTTTTTCTGAAAATATAAAATATGTTTTTTTATTGATAATTGTTTCTTAGAAAATATGTATGACAAGAAGATCTTTAAGATTTTGGAATGGGCCCACGTTAACGGTGCTTGCCCTAATCGCCGACTATTAATGTCAATTTTACCAGGTATTTTTTGAATTTAATTTTTCTCAATTTCAAATGAATTTTTTCATTAGGATTTTGAAATGTTGCATAATAATGGGCGAATAATTATTGGTTTTTATAGCCTTGCATTCACTGCCTAGAAATTTGGGAATCTAAACACTTCCTTTAATTGAATGGATGATTAATGGATTGAATTTATTATTGAAAATTAGTGGGTAAAAGCCGAAATTATGAGTCAATGCTTTACTTTTTGGCAAGCATTTGTTTTATTTTCTTGGTTTTATGGGTTCGTATTTATCGATCCTACTTTATATCCTTGATCGGTGTAGATGAATGAGGGGTGAGATGAAAATAAAAGAAGAGATGAGTGCGTTAGTGCTGGGGATGGGGATGGGTTGGTCGACAATGTCTGATCACGGCAGGCTGAGTGGAGTGGAGTGTTCGTCGAATGGTGACCAGATGCAGCGGCGTGTGTAGTTCACGCGCTGGATGGTTGGAGATGTTATCGATGGCTGCCGGAAACTGTTTCTCCATCTGTACCCACATTATTCCCCCTTTTTTCTTCTTATTCTTATGTGATCTCGTCTTGTTTAATGGGTCGATGGTTGCATTTTTTTGCTTCTGGAATAATTGATGTTTTAGGGCTTAACGTTTATAAGGTTTGATCATTGAATCATGATAGATTTGTCTTCAGTGTGTTTGAAATCTGGGTAATGATGTTGGTGGAAAATTGTAGCATTACCTAACTTGCTCACTATTTAACCTGTAGCTTGTGCTTCTTTACCTATGCCTGTTTGTAACCTGTGGCTTGTGCTTCTTTAGTTGTGTGGTGGGTTGCATGAGTATTTGAGTAGCTTGCTTTATGAAATGGTGATTAAACTGCTGCTAGCAAGGATCGGCCAAAATAATATTGGTGGTGGTTATATAAGAATTTTTGTATTAGCAAAGTGTTGTGGTTATTTAGTGGCACTACTTGCTCCTGCTATTGTCTATATGCTTTCTCGCTTAATGGATAACTGATAGTTTTTGTTGTTTCAGTGCTAATTGATTGTAGGAAAATGTGGTGAAATTTAATGATGTTAAAATACTGAGTACTCAGACCGATCCGAGTACTCAGTATTTTGTAGGAAAATATGGTGTAATGAAATTTAATGATGTTCTCCAAAGTTGTTGGTTGAATTTGCTTTGTAAATAGAGCCCTAGGACTAGGGAACGAAGAGAAAATGTCGCTATCTCGGAATGTTCTCCTAAGAGTACAGGGGTGCAATGTAAAAAACACTGAGAGTACAGGGGTGCAATGTGTAGAAAATTTAGTACTGTAAAAAACATTGAGAGTACAGGAGCCTTAAGGTGAGTTTTTCCTAAATTTAATCAATAACTTTTTCATGCTGATCTCACACCTAAGCCTTAATGAAAATCTTTTTTTTTTTTTTTTTTAATTGGTTGTTATAATTCATAATTATTGTTATTCTTCTCTTATACTGATATGTTGCCACTATCAGTTATTCACTCTTGGTTATAGATTTCACGCTGATAGGTTTTTATTCAAGTACGGATCTGGGATTTTCAGCTGTGTAATGGCATCAACAATGACAACCCCTCTCAACAACATCAGTTGTAGGTAGCAACACTGAGTTCAGTTAACTTAACTTTCAGCTAATATGTGCCTGCTCATTCCTATTCATTTGAGCTGTCCAGTATTTGGTTTTTTGTGTATACATGCATCCTTTTGAAGTTAGTTTCCTCAAACTTTTGCTGTTATTACCGTCACTGTCATTAACTAAGGACTGGGAATCTGGGATTTTCAGCCTTGTAAAGCAAAAACAACCTCGCAAAGGACACATTTTCTATCTTCAGTTGGAATGAATAACACTGTTAGATAAGTTAAATCTGGTGCTGTTTCTTCAAGAAAGAATGGTGACAGCAGTGAATCTCAGGCAACTGCAAGATGGGCCTTGGAATTTATTGAAGTTGCAATGCAACTTCCAACTTTCAACTTAGCAATCCCACCCGAATCTCCTGCTGGCCTGGATGATCTTCTGATTCCGTGTTGCTTACGTCTGGCAGCTTCATTGTTTAATTTCAGGGAGCTCTTCTGGATAATTATCGAAGGACAATACTACATTTCAAATTTCATTTTTAGATAATAAATTCAATAGAGTACTGAGATGTATTCTGATTGCTGGAGTCTTACTTCTTGTTATTGATGCTCAAGTCTTCTGGCAGCACCAATAGATTTGACTTGATCTTATATATAGACACATACTTGCTATGACTTTGTAATACTAAACCAAATTGGATTACAAATTCCCCAAATGTTTTTTTTATTTTATATCAACGGTTAACTAGAACTGGATAATATCAAGTGTTCCTGAGAAGATTTAAAATATGAAGAAGGGTATAAATGTATTTTTACTTACCCAATTGGGGGTCTCAGGTCTTGATAGGGATAAGAGCCCAAGCGGAAGGGCCTGAGACTAAGGCGTAGATGAAGACCGACCCGGGGATATCAGGGTATCTGTTTTATGCTTGTAACAATAGGAATGAGACTTGGAGTAAGCCAACTGGGGCACAGTCACATACACCTGAGGAATCCTTATTAGAAACAAATGAACATAGGAAGGTGGTCACTAGAAGATACGAGTTAAATGCCCATAACGGAGCTCATGAGCTTTTAGACACTTATCAAGAATGCTCAGAAGTTGCAAAGTAAAGGTGGGGGAAGTGAAGGCATCTATACAATGTCTACAATGGTTTTTATGATATTCTGGTCTATACCGACCCGACCTGATAACATAAGCAAAGGAAGAGCATCATTCATTTCGGTTCACCCACCCAAGGATAGAGGTCGGGGTGGAAGCACTATATTCATGTATGGATGACGTAAGCCCTTCAAGGGAGTCTGAGCCTCCCAAAAGGATGATGAGATGAGAGTAGATCATGGGCTTATCTATTGATACACATAACCGCGTGAGTGGTTGAAATGTAGGTTGGCGTATGGGAAAACGTGTAACGGTGGGCAAAAATGTGGTAACAATGGTTTTCAGATGGCAGAGGATGGTTGTGTCAGAGCTATTTTTTATAGAGCAGTTGTGAAAAGAGCATGGGTGACAGTGATAGGAGAACGTGGTTGACGTCATGGGTTGGTGTAATAGTGGATCTAGATGCAATATATAAAGAGGTTTAAGACTCATTAATGAGGGTTGGCTAATTGTTTCTAGCAGTTTGAGCATTTTCATAACTTGTAAAGGAGAGAAAAAGCTTAAGTGTGGGAGAGAGATAAAGTAGGTCGGTTTGACCCGAGTCCGTAAGAAAAGTTCTATTCCTTTTACCCATGAACGTAGATCGGATCCATTCCGCCGAACCACATTAAATCCTTTGTTTTATTTGTGTGTTTTCTCATTTGCTTGTCAAGTTTACTTTGGTTCCCAACAAACCAAACAAATTCACTACTTGGGGGAATTTTGTTCGAGGAGTGGATTTTCCCAAATCGCCCCTAGAACTAAAAACAACCATAACAGTTGGCGCCGTCTATGGGAAATTTAGTATAAAAAGCAGCAAACACATTAAGATGATGGCATGTGATGGAAACCACAGATCTTCAGAGGCTTCGACAACGGAGTGGATGGAGAAAATGGAAGAAATCATGTGGAATGAGAGGGAAGGAGCTCGAAAAAGAAAGGGAAACAACTCAGGACTTCATGAAGGCTATGATGGAAAAGATGGAGCAGTTAGAGAAGAAGGCATGAGAAAGAGAGAAAGTGGGTCGTAGCAAAAGAAAAGAGGAAATAGCAAAGGGAAAAATGATCGCCGGAGTAGACAGAGATCGTGAAAATGGGAAAAGAATACCCCAGATGATGAGATCTGTAGTCGTTGCTAGCTCCGTACCAATGGGAGAACCGTGAGAAGATTAGAAAGACAGGCAAACCCCAGAATCATCCAACAACAGCCCATGTTTTAGGGAGAGTGACATGGAATGATACCCGGGGGAGAGGCACGAGGATCCCGGCTACGAAAGATACCGTGCTCGCAGCGGAAAGGGCGAGGAGACCCTTGGGCGTGAGCACAACAACCCAAGAGCTAGATGAGGATTGGTTTCAGAATGAGATGAGGAAATATGAAGAAAGTGTGAAAGAGGGGGCGAAGGATGACCAAAACATGGAGACAACATCCATTTTTTCGAAGAAAGTTTTGGCAATGGAGTTTCCAAAAAGATTCACCATGCCTACAAATGATGTCTATAATGGCAACACGGACCCTAAGTCCCACATTGAGAAGTTTGTTTTGCTAATGGAGATTCAGGGAATGACATGAGAGGTGATCTGCAAGGTGTTCCTCTTAACCTTGGGAGGGTCGACCAGTTTGTGGTTCAGAAATTTGACCCTGAGAAGTGTCAGCAGCTTCTCCCAATTGAGGAAATCCTTTGTTCGCCATTTCAAAGGGGCGTGCGTGTTAGGCCAATCCGGATCGTATTTATGTCTGATTCATAAATACGAGCAATTCTTTTTTCCATAATATTACTAATTTAATGGTAGCACCCTTGTCTTTTATACAGTTATTCGATCTAATTACGATTAGATATTTGATTACTATTAGATCGAAACTGAATCTGGTTCAGTGATACATGTATATTAGACAAAGACCCTAGGATTTACAATGTAGTGCGCATTTACAACGTAGTTTGTAATTGACATTGGGAAGCGCACTATAAGATGTATATCCTTAAATAAAGTTCATGATCAAGATTTACTAACACGGGTCGGTTAGTAAAATTCCCTGAGACCAGTACATGTCGTATATCGTGACTTTGTCTGATGGTTTATCCCAATGAATCATGAGTCTCGGGAGACTCGTATAGACATGTAGGTGTTTATTTGATCAACACTGAACGACTCACTGAAAATTTCCTAATATGGGTAGAACTTATGAATGGAACAGTCTCAATTGTGATTTCTTGACCAGCATGTGAGCTCTGAGTTTCGACTCTGAGTGTCATAGTCTTCACGATTTGAGATGGGTACTATACCCAATGGGATTATGAGTTATCCTCCATACTTTGATGACAGTCACGTCACTGATCTAGTCATGATCAGACCTCCACCTGTTTGTGGGTGTGGACTGATGCTCATAATATCCAGTGCGTATCAAGATAGTTGTCGTATTATGAAAATCGATATTCTTTATACGCAACTATACACATCTCATTTCTTAAGCTTTATAATTTGCGTTCAATTATTCACAACAATTGCAAATGATTGATTAGCAAACTGTGTCAAACACTTGACTTCTAAAAGTCACTAAAGCCAAGAAACGTCATTATAAGATAAACAAATACTAATAGGGTTTTCTTAATGCCAGTCAATAATCTCTAGACATGAACGGATTCAAATCAATTCTTACTGCATAAGAAACTATTCTTACTAGATAACTATATCCTAAAGCAGATATCTATTTAGATTACTAATCGTGACTTAGTAACTAAATCACTAACCATATTAATTTTTTAAGAAAATCGGAACAACAGTTCCTGATGGTTTGAACTAATCTAACAATATCTAAGTCTACTATCATTCTAGAATCTATTCTAGAAATACGCAACCATAAGTAAAGTCAGAAAACATATTCAAGTAATAAGCATGCAGTGGATTAGAAATATAATTCTATAAACAATATAGAATAAAAGGAAAACGAATCAGAATTTTCCATAAAATTACACACTGCTTTAGTTATGGATTTTTAACCCAGCAGTGTCTCCCACTACTTTACGTAATACCGTAATCCCCAACGGACAACGAGAATTCAATAATTAAATCGAATTCCATAGTGAGAGTAGGATCCCATGAATATATTTCGACTCACAGCTTTGGCACGATCTCGCCTACGTATATTCATTAGGTAGACAACCCATTGTCAATCACTCACCAGTGACTCCTGATTTTGGTCCTGACCGTTTCTCGTTATGATAGTTTTGGCACGTTCACAAGGAGGCGTATCAAGGCTTCACTTGTCAATGACAAACTCAAGCTACCGATGTAGTCCTGACAGCTTTGGCACGTTCAGCATTTCCACTTTCACTTGAATTTATCCAGTATCAATATACAACCGGCATGGATAAAATCCCATAACCTACGCCCTCACAGCTTTGGCACGATCTCGGATGCAGTTATAGAAAGATACCCATAAACCGTACTGACAAGACGGACCAAGAAACATGTATCCAATACACGTCACTTTACATCCTTATTTCTATGCGGGGATTTTCTTCAGGAAGCTATACCCTACATCTAATGCATAATTTTAATCTAAATCATTTTCTAAATAATTCAATTCAAGCTTAGAAAACATAACTCAATTTAACTATTAAATTTCTGTTAGCATAGAACCGAAAAGTAAAGAAACTTGTATAGATTATATTCATGTGTGAACATTAAAATTGGATTAAATATCAAATATCAAGCATGAATAATGTAATGGATGAAGCATCAGACCTGCTCTGATACCATTTTTGTTGGGGTTTTGAGCGATGGGCGCAGTGAAAGCGCGGTTCGGGCGAAATCGTATTTTAAAACTTTTTCAAAATACCGAATAAATTATTCAATATCTAATATGAATAATTTATTCATATTTCACCTAAATCTATTTATTCGATATCAAATAAAGACATAAATATATATGAAACGTTGCGAAACTTTTACGAAAACCGTTTTTCCGCAAAATGTCCTAAAACGCGTTTTTGATCGAACTAACTACCCTAACACTTATGGGGACTGCCCGTGTCAGCCCCAATAGTGTTAGGCAGTTCATAGGATGCCTGAACAGTGACAAACTCACTGTTTGGACAGCCGTCACCCGATTGGCTCAAAAGTCACCCGGTAACGCCGTTTTTGACCGTTCTCGCTTATTTCAACTCCGAAACACTTTCCGACAATTGTTCCAACTCCCAAAACACATCCATTACATTCATATGACATCAAATTCATCACAAAATTTCCAATTTTAACAGATCTGATCAGAAAACCGAAATTACCCATTTTTCATGTTTTAAATCCAAAATTTCAAGATTAATCTAATTAATCACAACACCAAATCAAGTCACCACATATGAACAACCCAAGAACAATTCTAGGCATTACAAGAGTGTTCATAACACTATAGAATGGCAACATGTCATCTAATGACCAAACTGAATACAAATTACACTAATTTCATCCAAAATACACTTCACACATGCCAACACTTCCAATATCATCCATCAAAGCAAAAAGCCCCAAATTTTACAAGCAAAGAAACCCTAGAACAATTCTAAGAAATCAAGAAACAAGAAACTAATTTCAAGCTTAAGGGGTATGAAGATTACCTTTAATACTCTAGTTTTTCTTAAGCATTTTCTTGATTTTTTTTCTTCACTTTTCATGGATTTATCAAACCATTTTGAAACCCATTTTCCTCCTTTATCTCTCGGCAATGGTAGATGATGATATGAGAAAAAAAATAATTTTCCCCTTTTTTATCATCTTGACCGACTTTACAAGGGTAGAAAGGTCAATTTGACAAAAAAATTAATCCAATTAATTAAAGTAAATATTTTTGTGACAAATCAAATTTTCACACATTTACTTTAATAAAGTCATGTCATGTGTTCCAATTATATATCACCATTTATCATATTAATTATGACAAATGGATAAGATATTTAATTTTCAATTATTTACTTATTTAACAATTAAATAACTAAATAATTAAATAACATCCATATATGTATTTTTATTTACATTAAATAACAAATACATATATATTTATGGCATGTGACAAAATCTCATTTGACAAATAATTAATGTGTATCTAATTGTATTACGTATCAAATACAAATACACAATAATTAGGAAAGACCAAAATCCCCTAATGCATGTGTTATCGTTTAACCGATTAAATGATCTGAATTAACTCATTTAATCTGGTGAAGTATAATGAATAATCTGTATTATTCATATCGTGTTGCCCAAGTGCTCAACGAGTACACTTCATATTGTGAGACTCTCTAAGTTTAGGTTTATCCGTCACGAAATCCAATTTCGTGTTCATAATCCACCCACTCATGGATTATGACGACCACGGATAATCTCGCTAAACTATGCAAGTCGAGGTCATTGCATACGTATAATCCCTCCGTCATAGGCTATCTGTATTATACCTGAGGTATAGATAAAAACGTCAAACGGTATAATGCAATCGACTTTTAATTTACGATCTCTAAATAACAATCGGAACATATTTTTGAATTTATACCACAGTCATGGATTTACTAGATCGTAAACACGTGAAGATGCCTATGCCCTGTACACAGGACTGCCGGATCAGGTATTGGATACCAGATCTCCCGTCTAGTTAATTAAAATAATGTTTAATTAATGTTTTGATATTTGATATCAGAACTTGTGACTATTGTATAGTTACTTGTTCTATATAAACAGTTATTACATATTTTAATATGACTAGTAGTTGTAGGCACTGCATTTTTGCATGTAAGTCCCTATGATGAGTCTCATTTAGAGGCACTACCTTTTAAGTCGCGGAAGTCGCGGGAAACGGACGTCGGAATGGAAAAATCAGAAATCGGTATTTTGTTGGATTTTAGTTCGCTTGTTTCGCTTCGGGTTCGCTTGTTGGACCTTTGTATTGAAACACGTTCTTTGCCTAAACCCCAGCAAGACACACACCAAGATGAGCCTAGCCCAAGCCCAATCCAAAATAATTAAAACATATTAAAAAAACACAAATCCAATTAAACTAAATTAAATCCAAAACAAATTACAAATTAAATTAATTAAAACCAATTAATTAATTAAATTGAAATTAAAATCTAATTCAATAAAATCACCTACCAATTTAAATAAATCACTTCCTAAAATTAAATAAATCACTCCCCTAATTTAAGAAATCCCCCACCAAAATTACATAATTTATTTCCCTTTTAAAAATTAATTAAAATACACATCCCTATTTACTTGATTTTGTTTCCTTTTTGAAAATCCATGCAAACTCTAATGTCTTCACACCTCTACCATCTCTCTATAAAAATAGCACAATTCCAACCCTTGAAGCTCTCCTCTCATTCACTCTCACACGGCCAAAAAATACCAAATAATAAACCCTAGCCACTCACATACCGCCCTCAATCTCTCTCAGCCAACACCTCTCTAACTCGGCAAAAAACAAAGAACAAATAAAAAGAAAACCCTAACGTAACACCCCTAGACTCTCACAGCATCCATGCACCCTTAGCCTCTCTCTCACTCGGCCATCTCCCATCTCCTATCACTCTCGGCAATACTGCTCTTCACCTCACCTTCACGCTCAGCCCTCACAAAACACTCACCCTCTTTCACATTCACCAGCCCCTTGCCTCACGTACCCCTCACCCAATCAGCCCTTCACGCCAACAACCTCACACCCCTCACGTCCCTAAGCCTTCATAGCCGCTAAAACCCTCTTCATGTAGACAATAGACACAGACCATTAAATGTTGTAACAGCCCCCATGAAACACACACTGACACCTCAACCGACACAATAACGTAGCCTTCCAGCCACTAACGTCGCCCCTGAAACAAAATAACAACACAACCCCCACCGACTCATCAAACGCACTAAGCCAGAAGCCTTGATACGTGGACAATTACCCAGCCTTAAACCGACAATAAAGAGACACACAGCCAACACCCTCTCATTAAAGGCACGTGAAGCAGCCCCTTTGCCCACACTGCCACACTCACGTTACAGCCCAAAACCTGCCAGTAAATCACAGTAAATCAGTCCTTAAAATAGTCCCCTGACCACCGAAACTGCACCCTGAAACCCTACAAAAAACTATCTCGAAACTGCCCAAATAAACACCCAGAAAAACTGCCAAAAACAGTCCAGAAACAGCCCAAAACAGCCCACCGATACACCAAAACAGTGTCCAGAAAAATAGCAGCAAAACAACAGCAAAACGGAGTCAAAACAGTAGCCCGAACAGCGAAACAGTGAGAAAAGACGTGAACTAGTGAACCAGAAAAGTTGCGGAGCTTTAGCCTTTCCGATCACCGTGTAACGCGAGTCCGAGAGTCGACGTAAAAGGTTAGACCCGAGGGCACTTTTCACATCTATTTTCATTCGTATTTTTATTGTTTATTGAATTTTATTTGCATGAGTATTGTGGAATGATGTGTGTTGTGGCCCTTGAATGAATGAAAAATGTGTCACCTCTTGTGGTATATAGGATGGAAACCCGTACATAAATTTCATAGCCGATTCCGAATGGACGGTAGTATGATATGTACTCGGGATACAACTCCACGTACCACTTGAGTATACGACACATATTTTATTTCATGTTATCTTGATTTGTTTATTATCGTTATTTAATTTCTGCATGTTATTTGTTTATGTAATAATGTGTAGTGCATGGGCTTAATAAGTTGGATTAAAGGTATTCCATTTCGAGGGGTTAAAATCCTTTACCACGATGCTTCGCCGCGCCGGATATTTTATATTCGGTTAAATGTAAGATGTGTTCAATCGGGTATACAAAGTCCGATATTGTTGTCTTTATTTTTATATGCATTATGTTATTAGCGCATGAGCTTAGTAAGTTGGATTAAAGGTCCTCCATTTCGAGGGGTTAAAATCCTTTACCACGATGCTTCGCCACGCCGGATGACGTATATCCGGTTAATAAGGCATCAGTGAGACGTAACCCGACCCCAAGCAAATACAACAAACTAGCCAAAGAGAATGTATCATCCTTGTGCCACTAACACTTGGCCATGAGGGAAAAACTCCAACCCCATGCTAACGAAGATAATAAGGTCGCGGTGGGACGTAACCCAACCCAGAGCCAATACAACAAACTAGCCACAAAGGAATGTACCATTTTTATGCCACCAACATTTGGCCATGGGGGAGAAACTTCAATCACATGCCAACGAAGATAATAATACATCGGTGGGACGTAACCCGACCCCGAGCCAATGCAGCAAACTGTCCACAATAGTATGTACCCTCCTTGTGCCACCAACATTTGGCCATGGGGGAGAAACTCTACCTCATGCCAATGAAGATAATAAGGCATCAGTGGGACGTAGCCCGACCCCGAGCCAATGCAACAAACTGGGCATAAGGGAATGTACCCTCCTTGTGTCGCGTAAGATGTGTTCAATCGAGTATACAAAATCCGATATTGTTGTCTTTATTTTTATATGCATTATGTTATTAGCGCATAGGCTTAGTAAGTTGGATTAAAGGTCCTCCATTTCGAGGGGTTAAAATCCTTTACCATGATGCTTCACCGCGCCGGATGACGTATATTCGGTTGAATGTAAGATGTGTTCAATCGGGTATACGAAGTCCAATATTGTTGTCTTTATTTTTATATGCATTATGTTATTAGCGCATGGGCTTAGTAAGTTGGATTAAAGGTCCTCCATTTCGAGGGGTTAAAATCCTTTACCACGATGCTTCGTCGCGCCGGATGATGTATATTCGGTTGAATGTAAGATGTGTTCAATCGGGTATACAAAGTCCGATATTGTTGTCTTTATTTTTATATGCATTATGTTATTAGCGCATGGGCTTAGTAAGTTGGATTAAAGGTCCTCCATTTCGAGGGGTTAAAATCCTTTACCACGATGCTTCGTCGCGCCGGATGATGTATATTCGGTTGAATGTAAGATGTGTTCAATCGGGTATACAAAGTCCGATATTGTTGTCTTTATTTTTATATGCATTATGTTATTAGCGCATGGGCTTAGTAAGTTGGATTAAATGTCACCCATTTCGAGGGGTTAAAATCTTTTACCACGATGCTTTGCCGCGCCTTTTAGCCCGTTATTATTTATTAGGTGTCATCTATTCATCCGTTCACGTATGTGTCATGTTGTTTACTGCATTTTGGAGGTCACTGTTGTAACCCCGTTCGAACGCGTTTCAGAACGCCGCACGAACGCATGTTTTCTGTCTTAGTTCGTTCGAACACGTTTACGAACACTACTCGAACGTGAACCTTCTGTTTATCATTCGAACGCGGCTACGAACACCGCACGAATGCCCACGGTAAACAGGCCCTCTTCCATCACATCTCATGCATGATTACTCATTTTGTCATTTACCTTTTTGATTGTTCATGTTCTCGCAGTTAGTCATTTATTGTATTCACAAGATCACATGTTCGTTTCCATGATGCATGTTTACACGATAGTTATCTACTTATGCTTCCGCATTCATCCATTCAACATGTTCATGAAGTTACATGATTGTCGTTATTCCGATTTGCTTTCATGCATGATTGTACAATTATTATCTATTGGCATGCCTATGATCAAATGTAATGTGCTTATGACATTGTATGCTTGCCGTATTTCAATTCATCTTTATGCATGCAAATTGAGACATAGATTATATGTAAATAGGTTGTATGTAAATTCAGACATAGATTATATGCAAATATGTTATATGCAAATTCGGACATAGGTTATATGCAAACTTAGATATGAGACTTGTACTATGCATGCGAACTCAGGATTAAATTATCCTTGGAAATAAATGTTGCTTAGACTTGGTTAAATTATTGCACAAATCATTTCATTACAAGTGGCATAAGTAAGGGACCATTCCGAACCCAACGGTTTGAGGTCTTCCCTTGCGAGGGGTGAGTGCGGCCTTAAATCTTTGTCCCGGTTCACACCGGGTGGCGACTCCATTATTCTCCGGTTTAATCCCCCGCGGGCTACTCCGTACTCCCAACCGGGCCGCGAGCCCGGAACAGCATGTGTCGCCCAGTTTCTGTGTCCCACAGTAGTGTCATTAATGAAAAGATAAACATTTAGAAAAATATTTGGTTAACTAAATAACTTAGACTATG
>SKCR01036368.1:0-76248 GCA_019454045.1 Zanthoxylum bungeanum | reverse complement strand
TCCCTATCACCATAGTTGATTTCTTAAAGTGCTAGCTTTGTTGATTTTTCCACAAAATCAAGGTAATGAAGAGAAGAGGTTCACGCCCATGGTGTGTTCTCTAGGGTTTTTGTTTTTCAAAATTGTGTATTCACAACCACAAATGAGAGAAGGCTTTTTAGTTTTGTTAAAAGGTTTTACCCTTTTACCCAAAACCATGTAGTTGGAGTCTTGGTTTCACCTAAAACCAAGTGGTTGGAAAGTAAGTGGTTTTGGCATAAATGCCAACCACTTTCCAACCAGCACTTCACATGTGTGACATGTGTGAAGTGGGCCCCACCATTTTGAATTCAAAATTCAAAATGTCTCTACGAACATTACCGCGGCTCGAATCCGTTTAATCCGATTAAACGTACTTTCGTCGCTAAATAATTAAATCTAATTTAATTAAATAACGATGCCTCACAAATATATTACGAACGACGTTTACGAATTAATTCTAAATTAATTCGTTCATTCGTATTAACGTCCAGCTTTAATTTCGTAATGAAATCCAATTCATATTAATATATCTGATATATTAATTTTAGCCCATACGAATAAATTAAATAGAAAAATAAAATTTAACTATTAAATTTATTTTACCGATTAATTCCAAATTAATCACGTTCTCTCTCTTCCGAACACATTTAATCCCATATTAAATAATACCTTAATTAATTATAGATTAATTTTCTCTCTCTTATTAATCCCAGATTAATTCTAATTTAAATCAACTGTCATTGGTGAATTTTTGGGAAGCGACCCAAGAGATCCCTGGATATATTGGCAAGAAATACGGTCATCGGATTATCCGAATACGTGCGTACCTCGTACCACGTGCTTACCGATTTACAAGATATGGTTGGCTTCTAGCAAAGCACCGTGCCTACCAATTCTCCAAAAATATTCTTACTGGAATATATAATCTATGTCAGGCATAACATACCAAGTATTGCGTATAGCGATCCAGTATCAGGTGTCACGTGCTAGGCCGGGTGCTATAATTGTGTCTGCCCCGTATGAAGCACATGTCGGATGTCTGGTAACTAGTCTCTATAATCGGATGAACATTACCTAGTCATATCATCTCGATGACTACAGTACTTAAGAGTACTAGTTCCGTATCCTATGTGATATCATCTCCACTATGACTGGAGTGATACTTCCGTCTTGACATCACACCCAATACACTACGATTCTCAATATACCCAGCAGAGGCGTACACAGAACCGGTTAAAGCCCTGGACGACCAAAACCAAAGCGTATTGATTGCCGCAAGTATTAACGGTGCAAGTCTCAGGTTAAAACCAAATACACCTACCTTGATTTCGGACTTCCATAGACACGTAGTCATACTACCAATGAAATTCCGAGGGGTCTGTCCAGAGCGAAGCTGTTTCCGTACCATCGGTAAACACAACCTCCTATTACACTTGCATGAGTATCCAATACCCAGATATATGAGAACTATGTTGTTACGCTTCCATAACACGCACAAGTGTAATACTAGTCTATTCTGTATTATCGATGTCCAGTCTCGATAATACTACGACTAGAGATATTTAATGATTAATCCTTCGAGGACTGATACTGTCCATATCAACTCAATCCAGGAACTAATCATAATGACCTCCTTTTATTTATACATCTAGGTGATCTCATCACAAATAATAAGAGTGCAATCTCATTGTCACATAGTCAATTTGTACAACAACACCATGATCTGTACAAATAGTGACGCTATGGGTCATAATTGTCCAACATAGCCAACTAGTATGAATCTGGACACCATACTCTCGGGTGTGCCTATCATGCTTTTGTTGGTCAGCCCTTTAGTCAGAGAATCAGCAAGATTCTCTTCTGTGGGTATTTTCTCTGTAATAACTTCTTTTCTCTCAATAATCTCTCTGATGAGGTGAAATCGCCTGAGTACATGCTTGGATTTCTGGTGGTATCTTTGTTCCTTTGATTGAGCAATAGCGTCCGTGTTGTCACAAAACATCATGATGCCATTCTTTATCGCAGGAAGCACTTCCAGTTATGAGATGAACTTCTTTATCCAGACTACTTCTTTAGCTGCCTCCGATGCTGTAATATACTCAGCTTCAGTGGTAGAGTTCGCTGTAGTTGACTGCTTTGAGCTTTTCCAAATGAAAGCACCGCTATTCAAAGTAAACAGATATCATGTTTGCGATTTGCTGTCATCCCTATCGGTCTGAAAGCTCGCATCACAGTAACCAAAGACTTTCATCTCAGAGCAATCTCCGTATGTCAAAAACATATCCTTAGTTCTTCTCAGATACTTGAGGTTTGTTTTGACAACTGCCCAGTGTTGCTCACCAGGATTTGCCTGATACCTACTCGTTATGCTAAGAGCATAAAAGACATCACGTCTTATACATGGCATGGCATACATGATCGATCCTATTGCTGAAGCATAAGGTATCCTACTCATACACTCTCTATCTGAAAGAGTATGTGGACATTGCTCCTTGGATAATTTTATTCCATGACAAGTAGGTAAATTACCTCTTTTGGAATCTTCAATTTTGAATCTTTTCAAAACTTTATCTATATAGGTAGATTGAGAAAGTCCTAACAAGCTCTTAGATCTATCACGGTAGATCTTAATGCCGAGGATGTAGGCTGCTTCTCCCAAATCTTTCATGGAGAAATTCTAAGATAACCATTGCTTGGTGGCTTGCATCATGGGAATATCATTCCCGATGATTAATATGTCATCGACATATAATATAAGAAATACAACAACACTCCCACTGTTTTTCCTGTAAACACAAGGCTCGTCTACATTTTTGATGAAGTCAAATTCTTTGATTGTCTCATCAAATCGTATATTCCAACTTTTGGAGGCTTGCTTGAGTCCATAAATGGATCGTTTAAGCTTGTATACTTTATTATGATCATCCTTAGATGCAAACCCCTCAGGTTGTGTCATATAGACTTCCTCTATGAGGTTCCCATTAAGGAACGCTATTTTGACATCCATCTGCCAAATCTCATAATCAAAGTGTGCAGCTAGTGCCAGTAAAATTCGAATAGACTTTATCATTGCAACAGGCGAGAAGGTTTCCTCATAGTCAATTCCTTGGATTTGTCTATAACCTTTCGCCACCAACCTGGCCTTATAGGTTTGGATGTTGCCTTCTGCATTAGTTTTATGCTTGTAAATCAATTTGCAGCCTATGGGTTTTATCCTTTCAAGTGCATCTACCAAGTCCCAGACTTGATTCTGATACATAGATTCTATTTCAGATTTCATGGCCTCAAGCCACTTGACTGAATCAATGTCGCGCATTGCTTCATCATAACTGGTGGGATGGTCATTGTCAATGACCTGATCATGTTCCTCATTAATATGGAAACCATATCTTTCAGGCTCATGTCTTTCCCTACCAGACCTTCTGAGTTCATAACCTTGTGGTTGTTCCGTCGCTGCCCTTTTGAGGGGCCTGAGGTTTAGTTCTATGTTAGTTTTTTTTCTTCTCGTACCTCATCGAGGTCAAGTCTACTCCCACTATATTTCTTGAGAAGGAATTCATTCTCTAGAAATTTAGCATTTCGTGAGACAAATGTTCTTTGTTCATTTGGGACGTAGAACACGTATGCTCTTGAGTTCAAGACATATCCTACAAAATTACATTTAACTGCCCTATCATCCAATTTCTTAATTTGTGTGAGCTTGACATATGCGTCACATCCCCAAACTCTTAGATAACTAAGACTAGGACGTTTCCCAGACCATAACTCATATGTTGTTTGATTAACAGTCTTGGAAGGAACTTGGTTTAGTAGTAATATTGTAGTTTCTAAAGCAAGACCCCAAAAAGAAAGAGGTAGATCCGTGCCTGGCATCATTGATCGCACCATATCTAATAATGTCCGATTTTTCCTTTCGGAGACCCCATTATGCTTTGGAGTTCCCGGAGGAGTCCACTGGGAAACAATGCCATTTTCTCTCAAGTAATCTTGAAATTCGTTGCTTAAGTATTCACCACCTTGGTCAGACCTTAGTGACTTAATACTTTTATTAAGCTGGTTTTCTACGTCAGCTTTGAAGTCTTTGAATTTCTCAAAGGCTTCAGATTTGTACCGCATAAGGTACACATACCCATATCGTGAGTGATCATCGATAAAGGTAATGAAGTAGGAGAATCTTCCTCTAGCGGTGACTGACATTGGTTAACATACATCAGAGTGTATGAGTTAAAGTCTCCGATGCACGCTGTCCTTTACCTTTGTGTAGGAAACGCTTTCCCTCGCGCAGCGGAAGCGGTTAGTCCCATGGATCGAATTTGAAATTTTTTTCTACTTTGCCCTTCCTTTGGCCTAATGATAACAGTGGGTATACTAAAATTTTGCTTCTTTTTTGCACAAGATTTCAGCCCCGTAATGCCCTCGAAACAGCCCCCAAACAGCCCCTTGAACTGCAGTGAAATAGCGGACTGTTTTGAACCCGTTACACTCGTGAACTGTACCCAAACCAGTCCATAATTTGCGTGAACTGCTGTAGTCTTTTAGGTCTGATTTATCACTCAAAAACAATCCTAACTCAGCCCTAAAAATCACCCCAAGGTGTTTCCCAAAACCCGAATTAAAACCAAACAAAACCGTGCCCCAAAATTAGCTAGTGTCCGCGCGGCAGTGGGGAAATTTTTTCCTCACTGCCGTGCTTGCTGGTGAGAGGGAGAGAAGTTTTTCCAATGCCACAAGATCTTCCGAGCTATGTCTCGTTACTAACAGAGGGTAGTGTAGGCTATGCTCACAAAATAATCCCTAAACGTTTTAGAGATCTAATCACACACCAAAATAATTTTCTGGTTCTTCAATAATTTTTCTCGACTTTTGAGAGCATGAAGAAGAGAAGGGGGCTAGGGTTTTCTATTGTGTAGTTCTGCAAAAGAAAAATATAATTTTTCTTTTTAAACTTAGGGTAACTTGTTTCATAAAATAAATAAACCACTAGTCTCCCACCCCTCATAATTTTCGGCCAAGGTAAGGAATTTTTGTTTGATTTTGTTTCAAAAACAAACAAATCCCATTCCTTACTCAATGAGGAATTCGGCCAAGGCATTGAATTTTGATTTGATTTTGTTTCCCAAACAAACAAATCCTATTCCTTATCCAATGAGGAATTTGGCCAAGGCATTGAATTTTGATTTGATTTTGTTTCTCAAACAACAAATCATATTCCTTATCCAATAAAAATTCGACCAAGGATAAGTATTTTAATTTGATTTTGTTTCCCAAACAAACAAATCTTAGCCTTATTAAATTATATCATATATAATTCAATATTCTATTTTTAATAATTATCATATAATTATTAATACCGTACATTAACCTTTAATGTATAGTCTCAAGTGTGATGTAATTTATATTATTAATCATATTACTAATATTTATTGTTTGTGAGTATATAATTGGACTATCCAATTATATTAACTCCGCTAAAGTATATCGAGCTAGTAGGGGGACCAAATAGACCTACGGTTCCGAGCTCCAATAATCTCAAAATATTAATTAAGCTCTTAATTAAATATTCCGAATTATTAACTCCGGGTTATTCCACTAAAAAATCCGAAGTTGCACTCTCGTTGCCGTAGATGAAATATTAAGCCGAACCAAGTCAGTGTCCACCGATATAGTCATTGCATACGAATTGATCCTTCACAAGTATCTCGTAATTAGAGCTGGGTCATAATGTCCGTTATACCCCTCTAATTATTTTTACCTTAAGTACTATTGATTCTCTAATGAACGATTTATTCATAACTATTATGAATATTATTCTTTCTTTTCGTAATAGAAAGACATGAGCGCTCAAATCGTTCAAGTACCGAATCAACCCTTAAGAAAGATACTCATCTACTTCTCGCAAGAAGGAGTGAACTCCATGTCTATGTAAAACGTTCCCAGCTATAAAACAAACTGTGCCCCTAAAGTACGTAGCTATTGGTTGGGATTGCTACACCAACCTCACCTTTGCAAATCAAAGGACACAGCCTGCCATGCTGGAGTTCGTAGTACACTCAGGATTAAGATCAATCCATATATGACCATCAAGTAGGTTGAAATGACTTTCTTTGCTTAACAGATATTATAAGAATGTCATTTCTATCTGGGTCCAATCCTATATGATCGCATCATATAAGGTGCCTCCATTCTCATGTCTCTACATGAACGATCCGGATTAAGATCGCCATACAAATATAGAATGGACTACAGCTATAGATAAACCACAAACAAAGTACCCGGTTTGTTTGCTTTATATGGACTATTTAAGATTACTAACTTCAGACTCAAATCCTCTGGTGTATGACACTCATACACTAAGTCTGAAGGTACATAAATAATCTACGGTATTTACGAAGATATATAATATGCGAAAGATAAACAAACAATTTGATAAATGAAAATGCATCATTTTATTTCAAAACACATGAAATCGTTTACATCACATGTAGCTCTAGGGCATACATCCCAACAATCTCCCACTTGCACTAGAGCAAATGGGACATGTCACGTAACCCAGACTATCTAGGTGACCTTCAAAAACTTTAGCCGGAAGGTCTTTGTAAACGGATTAGTAAGGTTCTCTGCGGATGCAATCTTTGTGACGATAACGTCTCATCTCTACACTATCTCCCTGATGAGGTGATATTTCTTCTCTCTATACTTTCCATTCTTGTGGCTTCTTAGTTCTTTGGAATTTGCCACCGCTCCACTATTATCGCAATAGAGGGTGAGTGGTCTATCCATATCTGGAACAACTTCAGATCTCCCAAGAATTTACGGAGCCAACTGCTTCCTTAGCTGCTTCACAAGCCGTTACATATTCAGCCTCCATGAAGGAGTCGGTAATGCAAGATTGCTTTATGCTCCTTCATACAATAGCCCCACCACCTAGGGTGAACACTGATCCAGATGTGATTTTTCTGGAATCAACATCCGTCTGAATATCAGAGTCTGTGTATCCCATTAGGATCATATCCTCACTGGAATATACTAGCATATAATCTCTCGTTCTCTTAAGATACTTGAGAATGTGTTTAACAGCCACCCAGTGTTCTAATCCCGGGTTTGACTGAAACCTACTGACTACTCCCACTGCAAAGCAGATGTCCGGTCTCGTGCATAACATGGCATACATGAGACTACCAACTGCTGAGGCATATGGGATATGTCTCATTTCCTTAATGCCCTGAGGTGTCTTAGGAGACTGTTCCTTCGACAAATGAATTCCATGCCGATAAGGCAGATTGCCTTTCTTGGAATTCTGCATCCCAAATCACACAAGGATCTTGTCGATTTAGGATGCCTGAGACATAGCTAACAGTCATTTCTTGCGATCCCGAAGTATCTGGATCCCAAGAACATAACTGGCCTCTCCTAAATCTTTCATTTGGAATTGCTCAGCTAGCCAGGTTTTTATGTCTGATAATATCCTTACATCATTCCCAATGAGTAAAATATCATCAACGTATAAAACAAAAAAAACAACCTTCCCGTCAATGACGCGCTTGTATACACAAGGCTCATCAACATTCTGCTCAAAATTATAAGACTTGATCGTTGTGTCAAATCTTATATTCCAAGATCGAGATGTCTACTTGATTCCATAAATGGACCTTTGTAGTTTGCAAACTTTTTGCTCTTGACCTTGGGCGATGACCCTTCTGGTTGTATCATATAGATACTTTCATCAAGATTGCCATTCAAGAATGTAGTCTTGACATTCATTTGCCAAATTTCATAGTCATAATATGCGGCAATGGATAGAAGAGTGCAAATGGATTAAAGCATAGCTACAGGTGAGAAATTTTCCTCATAGTCAACTCCCTCTTTCTGGGTATAACCCTTGGCCACTAGTCTAGCCTTGAAGATTTGTACCTTCCCATCTGATCCTCTCTTCCTCTTGTAGATCCACTTGCAACCTATGGGTTTCACCCCATCAGATTGGTCTACAAGTTCCCAAATCGAGTTGGAGTACATGGACTCCATCTCTAGGTTATGGCTTTGAGCCATTCGTCTTTGTCAGAATTATCCATTGCACTACTATAAGTCAATGGATCATCTATACCATCGCTGGAGGCGACAACTTGTGCCTCTCCAACCCCTAGGTAGCGATCAGGTTGTCGCACAACCCTCCCACTACGTCTAGGTGGTAGATCATTCTGAATGGGCAGCATCTGACTATCAGATGTCGAAGGTGCTATGTATCTGTCAACTTTCGTTGACGATGGCGTTTTGGTCGAACCAGTAAGTAACTCCTCGAGTGATATTTTACTACGAGGCTTGAAATCCCTGATGTAGTCCTCCTCTAGAAATGTAGCATTTGTCGATACAAATACTTTGTTGTCATCAGGACTGTAGAAGAATCCACCCCTAGTCTCTTTCGGGTAGCCTACAAATAGGCACACCTGAGAACGTGGTTCAAACTTTGTAGTCTTATTCTTCAGCACATGTGCTGGACACCCCCATATACGGAAATGTCGTAAACTAGTTTTACGACCATTCCACAACTCTAAGGGAGTTTTAGGAACAGACTTAGATGGAACTACATTAAGGATATACATTACGATTTGCAGTGCATATCCCCAGAATGAACTAGGTAGTGAGCTATAACTAAACATAGTTCTCATCATGTCTAGTAGGGTTCGATTTCTCCTTTATGCAACACCATTTTGTTGTGGTGTTCCAGGTGCTGTGAGCTGGGATACTATCCCATGCTCAACTAAGAATTCCTCGAAATCTCTGTCAAGGTATTCCCCTCCACAATCTGATCGTAGAGTTTTGATTGTCTTACCTAATTGGTTCTCAACCTCAGCACGATACTCTTTGAACTTTTCAAAGGTATCTGATTTGTGATGCATTAGGTAGACATATCCATATCTTGAATAATCGTCAATGAATGTGACGAAGTATTCATAACCACCTCGAGCTTTTACATTCATCGGTCCGTAAATGTCCGGATGTATTAGTTCTAGTGGTTGACTGGCTCCTATACATTTTCTAGTAAAAGGTCTCTTCGTCATTTTTCCTTCTAAACAGGATTCACAAACTGGTAAAGTCCCGAGCTTTAACTGGTTTAAGGCTCCGTTCTTTATCAATCTTTTTATCCGGTCAAGGTTGATGTGACCAAGTCTAAGATGCCATAGATATGTGTTATCGTGAGAAATCTTTGGCCGTTTTGTTTTAGGTTTTTCAACCTTAAATATTTCAATGTTGAGTAGTGACCTATGTGTTAACAGTCTTAACACATACAAGTTATTTTCTGAGTTTCCTGTGCATATAGTTAATCCATTTCTACCAATAATAACCAAATTGCTATTAAAAGAAACTGAATAACCATCATCCAAAAGTCTAGAAACAGAAATCAGATTCCTGCGAAAACCAGGAATGAATAACACATTGTTCAAATTTAAATAACTATTATTAATAAAATTTAATTGGAAGCTCCCACTGTTCTTGCTGAAACGACATCCCATGTCCCGACCTTTTATGGTGTAATCACCTTCAGCAAGGTCCCTCCATGAATCAAGTAGCTGTAAAGAAGAACAAACATGGTTAGTGGCCCCAGAATCAATAATCCAAGCGGATTTATCATCCTCCACTAATAGAGATTCAATAACGAGTAAATCATATTTACCTGTTTCCTTTTACTCCTTTAGCTCAGCAAGGTATTTAGGATAGTTCCTTTACCAATGCCCATTCTTGTCGCAGTGGAAACATTTTCCCTTGGAGCCTTACTTCTTCTTCTTTTTCATGGGCTTACCCTTAGCATTTCCAGCGCTTTTCTTCTTCTTTTTTGCAGATGTAGAAGATTCGGTAACATTTTCCTCTGCATTGGACTTACGAGGATCCACAAGTATGGACTCGTAATGGGTGAGCTCATTAAGCAGTTGGGTCGAAGTAAAAGACAACTTGTTCATAACATAGTGTTGGAAATGGTGATCGAGCACCATTCACTTTTTGTATGAATATTTGATATTTATGCAATATAATATATATTTCTTCATGATTATTTATTTATTAATATGGTAAAACTCTTACTTTATTTATATAATGTAAATCTAATTGTTAGATTACTCTAAGAGTTAGAGATTTTGAGTTACACTCGGAACCTTATATGAATTTAGTAAAGACCCGAGAGTTACTACATATGGTGATATAGTTGCAAGAGTTGCAAATGGTGTTGAGAAATATCACGCATTCTCTCGAATATAAATTATTCATAGTCTAGATATATTGACATGGGTCGGTCATTATATTGGTAAGACTAGTGCATTGTCTATATATGTAATGGACATATGGTTTGTCTCAACAGACTGTGAGCTTAACGAAAGTTCGTATAAAAATGCAGATATTCATTAATTGAATGAGTATTGAACAAACTCATAAAAGATGACTAATAGATATTCCATAAAACTGTCAATAGTTATCTTTTCAAGTTGAGTAGTTATTGTGGTCCTTTAACTTGAGACACCACGGTGGTCTTGTGAGTGATCCTCTGTGCCTGATACCATGCATGTCAGAGACTTTCATGGTCTGGCCTCTGGATGACTGTTAGGGATAGACCGATGCTCACGAAGATCGGTGTGTGTTAATATGAGGATTCGTCAATCCATATGGTTGGATTTTGTTTCCAGAAATTTTAGAATATATTCCGGAAATCTTTTGGCCGAAAGTTCGTTGAAGAAATTATTTCTTTAACAATATAAATAATATTCAAAAAGAGTTTGCTATATTATTTATTAATGGAATATAAGGATGAAAAATTTCATATATTGAGTAGATAAGGTTTTGACAGTATAACTATAACCTTACTCAATTGGAAACAGAAATGACGAAGGGATTATACATTAGCGTTTTAACCTCGACTTGTATGGTTCGACATGTCGTGTTGTTTTGTCATGATTTGTAGGTGGGCAGGCCTTCATGAAATATGTATACAAATATATGAGATATATATGTATATATATACGTAACAACCGAACGTGAGCCTAGAGAGTTCCACTATATTAAGTTTACTCGTTGAGCACTAGGGCGACCTCTCGTCAAATGTTGACAAAGTATTTTTGGGTTTTTAGGATTAAATTATTTAATCCGATAATTCATGAGATGAATTGAATTAATTAATTTATATTAAGAGTTGATATAATTTTATTGTATAATAAATTAAATTCGATTTACATTAAATTAGTAATTATTTTGTGAATTAATTTAATTGTTAAATTAATATACAATATTAATTACTTAGCTTATACAATTGTTTAATTAAAGTAAATTGGATTGTTTAGTTAAAGTAACTAAATGATTAATTAAAGGTAACTTAGTTTGTTCTTATTGGTGAGATTTTATTTAACTTGGTTGAGTTATTTTTTTTGAAACAAGTGGTGTAGATAAAAGATTCCTTAAACCATGGTAATATTATAAGGCTTGAGTTTAGTTTCTTTTTCTTCTTTTTTATTATTAAAATCAAAAAGTAATATAAAAGAAAATGACAACAACAAAAAAAGTGGAGTGGCTTTTGTTTTTGTTTCTTCTCTCTCTGCCGAAAAAAAAAAAAGGGTGGTTGTTGTTTTTTTTTCTTTTGGCTTGCTCTCTGCCTGCCGAGCAACACAAGGGAAAAATTGTTTTTTGTTTTTTCAAATCCAAGCCATAATCTCACCAAATATTACCCTACATATAATCAAGTCATGGAATTAATCCCTAAGTGTTAAGGGTTAATTTATGTTCTTGAGTTTTTCTTTTTCCTAGGGTTTAAGAGTTAAATTTTGGGGAAAAAGTTGGTTGCTATTCTGAGTGATCAAACCACCTTTGATCACCAAGATTTGTTCTTGGGAGACTCAATTTGGTGGAGGAAGAAGGAATTTGAGAAAGCTCAAAGCTTGGAAGACTTGGAAAAGTTTGGATGCAACCTTCACCAATTGCAAGGATTGAAAGAAATTGTTGGTAAAATTTATTTTGTAAATTTTATTATTTCAATTTCTTGATAATTATTGTTGAGAAAAATTGTTTGTGGATTTGTTGGATTAATAGGAAGCATGTAAGTGAGGAATTAAAGCTTTTAAGTGTTGGAACATTAGTATATAATTGATATGTTAATTTTGAATGCTTGGATTAATTTCCAAGAGTTGGATAATTTATATTGTATGGGTTGAATTAATTTTTCAAGTGTTGAAATTAATTTTAGTAAGTTTGGATTATTTTCAAGTGTTGGAAATAATTAGGATGCTAGTTTTAATTTGTCAATAGTTGATAAATTGATTAAAGTGTGTTGTGAACTTTTTAAATGGACTTATGGTATTTTTAATACATGCAAATGTTTTAATGCATTGGAAATTTTAAGTTTGTAATTAAAAATTTTAAACCACTAATTAATTAAGGGGACTACGAAAATTTAAAAAAAAAAAAATTTTTTTATTCGCTCGCGATTTGATCTCGGGCGGGTTTCCGCTGCGCTCGGTTTGTCCGTTCCTCACTCAACACATAGTTGCTTTTAAACTGCAGGAGGAACTTTCGGAAGAGTTTCCATAATCATAGTAACCTGGCTACGCTCGTCAATACGAGCTCTATGGGTTTCAGCAGCAGTGTTGAGATAAGTCATCATCCTTAAGCGTGCTCTCAGACTGATGTCACATCCTTCATCCTAGCAGTCATAACTGAGACCATGGCCTCATGGTGTTGACGCTCCGAAGGCTGCCTAAACATATCTTGCAATGACTCCATCATCTGAGATGCTAGAGCCATAGGTTCATGCTTTGTAGCAAGAACCTCAGACATCCCTGCTAGCAAGTAGTAGCGGGCTTTCTCATTTACAGTGACCCATTTTTGGTAGGTTTCACGCACAGCTTGGCCAGCGTTTCTGGCCGGCTCGGGAGGACGTTCCTCCGTGAGGACAAACTTCAGGTCTTCAGAGACCAGGATAGCGTTCATGTTACTTTTCCACTTAACATAGTTTTCTTCGGTCAATTTATCGTTTGAGAGAATGAAAATAATTGGAGAAACCATGACTGAAAATAAAATAAACATGCATTCAACATTCATTCATGGCATATAAAATCATTAAAGAATTTTGGCATAAAATTAAACATGATGCATGAACCATGAATAATGAATTGAAACCTAAAAGAATTGCTACGCCACGAAAACCAATCATCCCACAGTGCCGCTTTAGGGTAGGTCAAGTACTCGCTGTTGGTATTTCTTTTCTAAAACATTCCCAAGATCAAATAAGCATGTAAATAAGAATTAATAAAATGAAGAGTGGCAGAAACACACTTACATCGATCGTTTTGTGGATCCGTTAAGCAACAAAATTCCTCCTTTGTGTAGTGAATGATTCGGCCAAGGTGGAAGGTGGAGCTCCAAGCTTTGTTTGATCCTTCCAAGCTCAAGAATAGTTTTCCCATAACACCTTTGTATGATCCCTTGATGGTGCTAGCCTTGTATGTGATTTAATGTTCCAAACATACACAAAATCTTCAAGTTTTTACAATAAAAATTGAAAATGGAGAGTGCTGTGAATAATGATCTTCACGGCAAAGGAGGAGAGAAGCTAAAGTGTTGAGTTTGATTTACCAAAACCTTTTATATTTATTTCAAAAACAAATATAAAAATCATATACCAAAGTTGGTAAATGACAAGGTCAAAGGTCCATCACTTTGACTTGGAGTGTATATCACTCTTCCACCTAAACCCATCACCAAAAAGTAAATCAATGACAAGTGTTGTGATGGTTGATGTGACATGTGGGCCCCACTTGATTCCGAATGCGAGTAGGACCGCAAACACTCTCCCGGCTCAGGTTCGATAATTCCAAATTAGCGAACTTCCGTCGCGACGTTATTAAATCAAATTTATTTAAATAATTATGCCTAGCAAAATTGCTATTCACGTCGCTAACGAATTAACTCGAAATTAATTCGTTTGCCCGAATTAAAATCTAATTTTAATTTCGCGTCGAAATCGAATTTTGTTTAATATATCGAATATATTATTTAAATGATTAATTCCAAATTAATCTTTCTCTCTCTTCAAATATTACTTTATCCAAGATAAAGTCTACCGCAATTAATCCAAGTTTAATTGAGTTCGAATCATACGTCATCGGTGAATCTTCGGGAAGCGACCCAAGAGATCTCTAGATATGTTGGCAGTAAATCCGGTCGTCGGTTTATCCAAACACGTACGTACAAAGTACTATATTTTTTACCGATTTACGAGACAAGGTTGGCTTCTAGCAAAGCGCCATGCCTACCCAATTCTCTAGAAATATTCTTACTGGAATATTAGATCTTTGTCAGGCGTAGTATACCGTAGTATGGTGTATAGCGATCCTGTATCAGATGTCACGTGCAAGGCATGGGGCTGGAATAGTGTCTGCCCCGTACGAAACACATATCGGATATCAAGCAACTAGTCTCTTTGAATCGGATAATCATGACCTTGTCATATTATCCCGATGGTTGCAACACTATAGAGAACCAGTTTTGAATCCATGTGTGATCATCATCTCCATATGTCTGAAGTGATACTTCCATCTTGACATCACATCCAATGCACTACGATTCTCAATAAACCCAGAAGAGGCGTACACAGAACCTGTTAAAGCCCTGGACGACCAAAACCAAAGTTTACCGATTGTCGCAAGCATTAGCGATGCGAGTCTCAGGTTAAGACCAAATACATCTACCCTGATGTGGACTCCCATAGACACATATACATACTACCAATGGGATTCCACGGGGTCTATCCAGAGCGAAGCTGTTTTCCGTACCATCGGTAAAACACAACCTCCCATCGCACTTGCATAAGTATCTTATACTTAAATATATGAGAACTATACCGTTATGCCCTCATAACGTGCACAAGTGCAATACTAGTCTATTTCGCATTATCGATGTCCAATCTCGATAATACTACACGACTAGGGATATTTAATGATTAAACCTTTATGGATTGATACTGTCTCATATCATTTCAATCTGATATTAATCATATGGACTTCTACCATTTATATTAAAGTAAATAAATTTACAAACGGTAAAAGGCAATTTCATTAATACACAGTTATTTTTGTACAAAAAACACAATGTCTTTTACAAACAGTGACGCTATGGGTCATAACTGTCCAACAATCTCCCACTTGGCCTATAGCCAGTCACTCAAGCATCTAATACCTGAACTATGCACATGTCGCTCAAACTTTTCGTGTGAAATAGCTTTCGTCAGCGGATCTACTATGTTGTCATCTGATGCAATCTTCTCGACCTTCACATCGCCACGATGTATGAACTATCGTATCAGATGGAAACATCGAAGAACGTGTTTGGATCGTTGATGAGACCGTGGTTCCTTAGCCTGTGCTATAGCCCCGTTATTGTCACAATACAATGGAACGGGCTCAGCTGCTAACGGAACTACTCCTAATCCAATTAGGAATTTTCGGATCCAAACTGCCTCATTTGCTGCTTCTGCTGCAGCAATGTACTCCGCTTCTGTTGTTGAATCGGCAACAGTATCTTGCTTGGAAGATTTCCAGCTCACTGCTCCGTTATTCAAACAAAAAATGTACCCAGATTGCGACTTAAAGTCGTCTTTTTCGGTTTGGAAACTTGCATCGGTATATCCAGATACCTCAAGTTTTCCATCTCCATAGATTAAGAAGGCATTCTTAGTTCGTCTAAGATACTTAAGGATACTCTTAACCGCCATCCAGTGACTTTCACCTGGATCAGCCTGATAGCGACTACACATGCTCAAAGCATAAGAGACATCAGGTCGCGTACATATCATGGCATACATGATTGATCCGACTGCTGAGGTGAACGGTATCCGACTCATGTTGTCTCTTTCATCTTGACTTTTAGGACACATGTCCTTAGATAGATAGACGCCATGTGACATTGGCAATAGTCATCTCTTGGACTGATCCATGTTGAATCTCTTCAACACTTTGTCAATTTACGTGCTCTGGGAAAGACCAAGCAGCTTTCTAGATCTATCCCGGTAGATCTTTTTTTCCCAGAATAAAGGCTGCTTCTCCCAGATCTTTCATGGAGAATTTCAATGAAAGCCAAGCTTTCACCGACGTTAACATGGGAATGTCATACCTATTAGCAATACATCGTCAACATAAAGGACAATAAAAGTCAGTGCTCTCCCACTAACCTTCTTGTATACACAAGGATCATCTTCGTTTTGAACGAAATCATATTCTTTTATGATTTCATCAAAACGTTGGTTCCATGACCGCGATGCTTGCTTCAGTCCATAAATGGACCGATTTAACTTACAAACCTTGTTTGCAAGTCTAGGCACTATAAAACCATCAGGCTGTTGCATATAAACATCCTCCAACAGGTTTTCGTTAAGGAAAGCGGTTTTAACGTCCATCTGCCATATCTCGTAATCGAAATATGCAGCTATAGCAAGCATTATCCGAATGGATTAAACATGGAAACGGGTGAGAAGGTTTCGTCGTAATCGACACCATGTACTTGACGATACCCCTTCGCTACAAGCCTAGCTTTGTACGTTTGTACGTTGCCATCCATGTCGGTCTTCTTCTTGAAGACCCATTTGCATCCAATAGGCTTTACACCTTCTGGTGCATCAACCAGTGTCCAAACTTGGTTGGTGTACATTGAATCCATTTCGGACTTCATGGCCTCTTGCCATAAAGCGAAATCGATATCTTGTATCGCTTCCTCAAACGTAGCCGGTTCGTTATCCTCAATAAGATTAATATCGACATGAGGTGAGATCAGGAACCCATACCTCTCAGGCAGTCTCCTGACTCTCTCCGACCTACGCAGTCCTTGGGTAATTGAAGATTGTGGTACAGTCTCATCCTGGATGGACTGTTCATGTTCCGTTGAGGGTTCGATGCCAGGAACATTATCACTTCGATTTTCATCGAGTTCTACTTTCCTCCCACTTATCACTGCATTTAAGAATTCCTTCTCAAGGAAAACCGCATGTAGAGCAACAAATACTTTGTTCTCTCGTGGGTGATAGAAGTAATATCCTTTGGTTTCCCTAGGATACCCTACGAAAAGGCATTTATCCGATTTGGGTTCAAGTTTGGTACCTTCCAAACGTTCGACGTATGCCCAGCATCCCCAAATCTTCAGGAATGAGAAACCCGGTTTCTTTCCTGTCCATATCTCATACGAAGTCTGTTGAACAGACTTTGACGGAACCTTATTCAAAATAAGAATTGCACTGTTTAATGCATATCCCCAAAAGGAAATAGGTAGCTTAGTGCGACTCATCATAGACCTTACCATGTCCAACAAAATACGGTTTCTCCATTCGGACACACCGTTTAATTGCGGTGTTCCAAGAGGAGTCCACTGTGAAAGAATACCATATTCTTTCAGGTAATCTAGAAACTCATTGCTCAAGTATTCGCCACCACGGTCCAACCGTAATGTCTTAATACTCTTCACTGTCTGTTTTTCAACTTCGTGTCGAAACTCTTTGAATTTCTCAAAAGTTTCCAACGTGTGTCTCATAAGATAGACATAACCATAACGCGATGCATCATCCGTAAAGGTTACGAAGTATTCATATCCACCTCTAGCCTGGCTAGAGATGGGCCCACATACGTCACTATGAACGAGGGCTAACAGTTCGGTGGAGCGCTCACATTTACCGCTAAAAGGTGATTTAGGCATTTTGCCTAATAAGCAAGATTCACAGACGTCATATGAATTTGGATCAAATCCGTCCAAGTACCCACTCTTCGAAAGTGTGGATATGCGAGTCTTGTTTATATGTCCCAGACGATAATGCCACATATAGGTTTCATCTTTGTTACTCATTTTGAGCCTTTTGTTTGTTATATTATATGTTAGAGATAGATTTATATTCAAAATATAAAGACCATTATTTGCAACAGCTGTGCAAATTTCTACATCATTTTTATATAAATAACACCCAGTGTTTCTAAATACAAAAGTATACCTACATTGGGTTATCATAGATACAGAAATAATATTCCTAGTCAAACTAGGTACATAATAACAGTCATTTAGTTCAAGTACATGCCCCGAGGGCAGTTCCAACAAAAGTGCCCACGGCCAAAATAGCAACAGGTGTCCCGTTTCCAACACGCAGATCAATCTCTCCTGAAGCCAGTCTCCTGCTAGTCCGAAGATCCTACACATCAATATATATATGAGTGCCACAACCAGAATCAAAAATCCAATTTTTAAGACTAGAAGTAGTCATGTTTATTTCAATAACAAACATACCTGAGGCCGGTGCCTTGCCCGCCTTTGTCTCCTAATGGAGTGCCTTGTACTCGCGGCAGTCACGCTTTCAGTGACCCCGCTTGCCGCAATGAAGGCAAACATCTTGAGATTTGTCCTTTGGCTTCCCAGAGGCCTTTGACGATTTGGCCTTGCCCTTTCCCTTATTTCTTTTTCTTCACACCTCCAGTTGCCTTGGGCCCAGCCCTCGGTTTCTGAGATGTTGAAGCAAAGTGCGCCTCGCGCTTGTTCCCTTTGAGAAGCTCCTTCTCAGCTTCCTTGAGAGTATATAATAACTCTCCAAGAGTATCTTCTGTGTTCATCAAATTATAGTTTATGATGAACTGTCTCCAGGAATCGGGGAGAGATTGCAAGACCATGTCTACAGTAATCTCTGCCTCAAAGACTATCACCATAGTAGCTAGCTCATTGATGTCAGTAATCATCTGCGCCACATGGGACTCAACAGACATGCCTTCTGACATGCGAGCGTTAAAGAGCTTCCTAACTAACTCATACCTTTGCATCCTCTTGTTAGAGCGATGCAGATCTTGCAATCTTGCCATCATGTTATAAGGATCCAAGTCCCTATTTTGGAGGCGGAAATGCTGAGTCATTGAAGCAAGCATAATTGACTGAGTGTATGGGCCAAATTTGGTCCATGGGTAATTTCGACATTTCGCTTAAGGCCCACTGCTAAATGCACCCCTGAAATCCCATAACCGAACCCAAAGACATTAAACAGGCCCAGGCCCAATAAGTTTCAACACCTGTAACTAAAGGACCGTCCAAAGGCCAGTCCACTTAAAGTCTAGCCTCATAAACAAGAGCCAGCCGTTTCAGCCTACAAACGGGCAAATACACTAAATGCCCCTCATGAAGTCGATCGTAAACTGACACCCAACAGACAGGTAATCAAAGAGCAGTAAATGCACAGGCTCCCTTAAGAGCATTTATATAAACAAAGAAGGTCTAGGGAGAAAGGGGATTCTGATTTTCATGGCCCAATACTACTCTCTCCATAGCTCTAAAAACTTCTCATTCACACCACCCTCACGGTACCCTACAGAGTTCACGGTAGCATCTAACCTTGCCCTCTCCATTATAACTTTCTTTAATCCATTTACTGACTTGGGCGTCGGAGTGCCCCCGGCACCCACCACACCGGTGGGTAATACTCCCGCTCACTCTACACTCTTTGTTTTGCAGGATCGCCAGTGCCCCTATAAAAAAATCTCGATTGTAGATCTGGAGCGAAAATTAGTGTCTATAATTTGGCGCCCATCGTGGGGCCCTATCGGTTCATAGCATGCAAAGATCTTTCCATCAACGACCCTTTCAAACACCCATACTTAAGCTCTCAACAATGGGGAAAGCAAAAACCCACCATCAGACGACCATCCATTAAGTCACCAAAGAAGAAACCATATTTCTCCAACTAAACTCTCACAATAAGTCACGTTTTCAGACTACATAGAGGGACCATCATCTACCTCTCACTACATGTGAAGATTGTCACATTCACCACAGACAGTATGAATGATTACCAACAACTCCGAACTACAGAGGATTATCATATTCCACAGACGACGTTGATAGAATGTCATTTACCCCATATTATTCGGAGGGATTGTTATCTTTCAGACGACATGGGTGGATTTTCAACTCCACCATATGACACAAAAGGACTACCATCATCTCCAGACTACATTGAAAGATTATTGTCTCATTCATAAGACATGAAAGGTATGTCATCATCTCCAGTCGACAAGAAATGATTGTTATATATTTACTGTATAAAATACATGAATTACTATTAGCTCCAGACTACATACGAAATCCTTCGTCATATCTTGTAGAACAAAGAATTCGTAGGCCTTAATCAGGTCCAGTCGACCTCTATCAAGTTTTCTAGAATGAGGGGTGAGGACCCTGTGGGTCCTTCATTGGCTCCGGTCGACCATACTCATGAACCTTTAACAGGTCCAGACCTTCATAAAGGTCTTGTAGTGTGGAGACTTCTATAGGTCTTTATCGTGTCTAACAAAGCGAGTGAATTCCCTAATGGATCTTTGTTTGATTCATTCGACCATGGTCTCACGGACCAGGCCCGGTCAATTATAGACTCCCGTATACCTTCATTTGGTATGGTGGAAGCTTTCTTGGACTTTCGTCAGGTCCAGTCGACTGTAGAATTCCATAAGGTAAAATGGCATGCTACTTGAGACAATTGATATCCAACACACAAAAGAAAATGTGAATGAAGCATGCAACCAAAATTTGCATGTGCATGGAGGTGTGTCCATGAAGGTGTGTCCAGTCTACATTCGCTGTTCGTGAAGGAAGCGTTCAACCACGCGTAACCCATAAGCTATGCATGAGCTACCGGAAAGCGAGCCTACCATATATACCCAATGCACGTGAACAAGCATCTATGCACCCAAAAGCGCCATAAGTGAAAAGCTATACACAACAGCCAAGCACTTGCTACTGAAAGAAACAAGCTAAAGTCGAGAGGCAAGGGAACCCACACACGCCATATCATCATCTTCAAGAATGGGCCTTGAAGCTCACTACCTATTGTGCAAATTAAATAGAACCCCACGCTACATGTAGAGAAGACTGTTGTTGTCCAAAATCGAGTGACCCATCGTATCCAATTTCTTTCTCCAAACTGGTGGGTCCAGCCTACCACTCAAAGATAACCTGCCATCTCAACATGCAGACCAGTACAGAAGCCCACTCCGTGATAATACCATATCACTAAAACCTATACGTTTCAGCCCAGAACTCGAAACGACTTTAAAGAACCAGTTCGCCAGGCTCGACAATCCTGGAGTTCATGAATGAGACTGTCGAGAGATTTGATTTTCCTATGTGGCCAACGAGGAATACCAAAATTCTTTGCACTTCTTCTTCAAAACCGTGAGGCCAACATTCAATTTTGTTGAAGCTTCCAGAATTGGGAGATCAAAGTCCACATTGTTCAATTTGCTGGCATCCAGAATATTCACATGTAGAGTCTGAATAAGGAAGACAATTAAGATCTTGATGAAACACTTCAGGAGTTCCTCTCGATTGATGACAATGTTTAGTGCCCATTTCACACATTTCCTTCGATGTAGCCTGCGATAGCCCTTGGCCTTCTGTTCCACAGCTCAACTGAAAAATCATTTGAAGATCATTGGCCAGTTTCAGAATTGACTTGAGCTTTGGATGTCGTGAAATTAAGAGTATACGAGGGATGTTGTTGGAAGTATGAGAAGAATCAGCACCAAATGTAAAGACGCAGAGCCATAAACCAATCACTCGCCCTTCAAACAGCTCAGAAACTTGAAATCCCCTCAATTTAAGTACTGGGGTAGCTTGCATTTCGACATAAGAGCATCGTTCTTTGAACAAAAACTCTCATTCAACTTGTTTCTCCTACCCATCTTTCAATCCATAGACATGCAAGCTTCTCATCCTTCACTAAATCAGCACACGATTACAAGCTAAAAGTCCCACATCGCCTGTTGCACCACAAAAAACCAGAAACAGCCTCGAACAAATACAAAATTCTGCCCATTCGATAAAACTACATAAGTGCCCTACTCGACTTGGCAGAGGTTTCAATTGACACGACGAGCATACATGCCTAATTTTGGTTGAAAACCACATTCGACGAGATGCAAATAATGCTTGGTAGAAGCTTCATTCGACACAAGCAACACATATTCCCAAGTTCTCATTCGACAGGAAGTAAGCTGACATCAAGATTCATCTATTCTCACAGGCTATGTTTCTGATTCGTCGTGTCTAATGAGGGTTTCACATGGCCTTTTATGAATGCCTGAGATAATATGTTAGTAAATAGGGGTGATTTCAGACCTGTCGTCTGGAGTTCTTGTCCAAATGAGCTATTTGAAGACCATTTTGATGAATTGCCTTGTCCGCACGTGCTATCGAATGGGGCTTTATCATTGAGTATCAAAAAATTTTCTCATTTGAATTTTTCGAATAATAGGGGGGCATATCTCAGAATTTCGACTTTGTATCTTTGTTCGTAGCCTGGCTAAGCATCTCAATTTCCTTTCATAATCCTCAATCCTGAGATAACCTTCTCCACAGTTTCCAAGCCGACAGTCTACAACGATGACGACGGCAGCAAAATAGAGCCTCGTTGATTTTCACTATCGTCGCTAATGCTCTTGTCATCATTATCGACTCATTCAAATACCTAAAAGGCCTATACACCCCACTCCTCTCAACTTCTCCCACATCTCCGTTGCATTCCATCTCTTCATATTGCAGTCGTTAGGTTGCCATCTCCAGTACTGATACCCCAAATCAAACCGTCCATGTCTGTGGCATGCCGATTGATCTGACATATATGGACACTGGGACTCATTGTACAATGGATACAATGTATTATCAAAAACCCATTAGCCTGCAAACACATCACACTTCTCTGAACTCACCCTCTTTCGACCCGATTTCACTCCCGGATTAACCCTCGCCCTCATTTGCTTCATCGTCCTTTACATACCTCTCTCTCCCCTTCGTCTTTTCTCTAACAAAAGAGATAGAACTAATTGACACCCACCAACTACCACAATTCAGCACGCACTTCTATCATCCAGTGGCCTGGTGACAAATTTCTCAACTGCGAAGGAGGAATGAAGTACCCACACTCGGTGGCATCGTCCGTTGTGCTGTAGTAGAAGAGAAATTGTGGCAGGCCCAAAGATTACGGGACGCCTGAGTAAGCCTTGGCCACTAAGGAAACGACAGTGTATTCGAAAGGAAAATGAAAGGAAGTGAGAGTGATAGCATATGGGTTCTGTCGGGTCGGGCTCGCCGTACTCTATGGATTCAAAGAAATCTTCTCAGCTTGGTTGTCTTAGCAATTTAGGTCAAGGTTTTATTCTTCATGTTATTAGAGTATCAGTCGGTGAGGGCATGGGCTGGCCTTGACTTGCCGTTTGGCCCATCTGTATGCGCTGAGCAAGGTGGTCACATATCAGTCTACACACAAGGCTTATAGTGACGGATTGGTGTCGAGTCCGGTTATAAAGAACTAGTTTGTCTGGATGATAAGTAAACAATTGGTTTATGAAGGATCCAACACAAAGAATTCAGCGGCCTATCAACTTTTGGACCAATCTAACATTTGGGCCGAGGATCCATGCATACAAATTATATTCTCTTTCTTTTATATTTTGTATTCAGAAGTACCATTTATAATTAGCTTTTGTCTAGAATTGATACCATTAATTGAGAGAAATCCTTTCGACGCAACCAAGATTTTGCCGAATGGAGATATTCCTTAGTTTCTTGAGCCTACGATAGCATGTGGGCTAGCTTTATAAGGCTTGACAATGAGTGAATATGCCACTTGACAAAACTAATACGCAAGCTAGGCATTTGACGAATATTCTGCACAGTAGGACACAAATAAAGGCTAGGCAGTAGGCATAAAGGTGGATGACCATCGACCCATGGTGCATGGAAAAGTTACCATCTCTACCTCATACGACATGAAAGGTCTAGTAGAGTAGAGATTCTCATGGACCTTCATCAGGCCTAGGAGAATGAGTGACGACCTCTTTGGACCTTCATTAGGTCCATTCGAAAATTCCATTCGACAGTGGCCTCGTAGAGTATAGTGGTGACCTTGATGGTTTTTCATCATGTTCATTCCATTATAATATCGTAGACCTTATTCAAGTCTAGTTTAGTGACTGATGACCATCTTGGACCATCGTCAGGTCCATTTGATACCCCATTCGACAGTAGTCTCATGGACCATCATCAGGTCTTGTAGTATGAGAAAGAAAGACCCTCGTAGATCTTCATCAGGTCTAGTAGAGTAAAGACCCTCATTGACCCGTGTTTAGATCCTGTAGGATGAAGAATGAAAACCCGTATAAATCTTCATCATGACTAGTGTGTAGGCTCTTCCATATACCTTCATCAAGTATAACGGAGTGTTTAGATTCCCATGTACTTTCTTCAGGAGTGTGTAAACTTTCTTGGACCTTCATCGTGAATGAAAACTTGCTTCAACCCCCACATCTAGTAACCGGTAGTATGGAGATTATCCTGACCGTCATCTGGTTCAGTCGATCAGGGACATCCCCCATGAACTCATGTCGAGTCAAGTCATAGACATGGACTACAAATGTCGTATGACTTATATCCTGAAACCTTCATCTGGTTCAGTCGACCGGGGATATCCCCCATGAACTCATGTCGAGTCAAGTCATAGACATGGACTACAAATGTCGTATGACTTATATCCTGAAACCTTCATCTGGTTCAGTCGACCGGGGACATCCCCCATGAACTCATGTCGAGTCAAGTCGTAGACATGGATTACACATGTCGTATGACTTATAACTTCCTGGTCTCATAAAGTCCAGTCGACCGGGGACATCCCCCATAGACTCCTGTCGAGTCAAGTTGTAGACATGGATTACACATGTCGTATGACTTATAACTTCCTGGTCTCATCAAGTCCAGTCGACCGGGGACATCCCCCACAGACTCACATCGAGTCAAGTTGTAGACATGGATTACACATGTCGTATGACTTATAACTTCCTGGTCTCATCAAGTCCAGTCGACCGGGGACATCCCTCATGGACTCGTATCGAGTCAAGTTGTAGACATGAATTACGCATGTCATGTGACTCATAACTTCCTAGTCTCCTCAAGTCCAGTCGACCGGGGACATCCCCCACAGACTCACATCGAGTCAAGTTGTAGACATGGATTACACATGTCGTATGACTTATAACTTCCTGGTCTCATCTAGTCCAGTCGACCGGGGACATCCCTCATGGACTCGTATCGAGTCAAGTTGTAGACATGAATTACGTATGTCATGTGACTCATAACTTCCTGGTCTCCTCAAGTCCAGTCGACCAGGGACATCCCCCACAGACTCACATCGAGTCAAGTTATAGACATGGATTACACATGTCGTATGACTTATAACTTCCTGGTCTCATCAAGTCCAGTCGACCGGGGACATCCCTCATGGACTCGTATCGAGTCAAGTTGTAGACATGAATTACGCATGTCATGTGACTCATAACTTCCTGGTCTCCTCAAGTCCAGTCGACCGGGGACATCCATCATGGACTCGTATCGAGTCGAGTTGTAGATATGGAACACATATGTCGTGTGACTTATAATCTGACCTTCATCTGGTCCAATCGATTTGGAACTTCCCCAATGGGTCTAGCAGAGTCGAGTTCATTATCCCGACCATCATCTGGCTCGAATGACTGGGTACTTCCCCAATGACACTTGTAGAGTCAAGCTCCTAACTTGACATTCGTTTAGTCCAATCAATAGGTAGCATCGACACTCGAGTACACCTACATAATATGGTTTCCCCTAGGTGACACATACGTCAAGTACTCTCCAAGCCAAAGACTCTTTAACTTAGAGAGTAGGGGACAAACTATATGGGCCAAATTTGGTCCATGGGTAATTTCGACCTTTCGCTTAAGGCCCACTGCTAAATGCACCCCTGAAATCCCATAACCGAACCCAAAGACATTAAACAGGCCCAGGCCCAATAAGTTTCAACACCTGTAACTAAAGGACCGTCCAAAGGCCAGTCCACTTAAAGTCTAGCCTCATAAACAAGAGCCAGCCGTTTCAGCCTACAAACGGGCAAATGCACTAAATGCCCCTCATGAAGTCGATCGTAAATTGACACCCAACAGACAGGTAATCAAGAGCGGTAAATGCACAGGCTCCCTTAAGAGCATTTATATAAACAAAGAAGGTCTAGGGAGAAAGGGGATTCTGATTTTCATGGCCCAATACTACTCTCTCCATAGCTCTAAAAACTTCTCATTCACACCACCCTCACAGTACCCTACAGAGTTCATGGTAGCATCTAACCTTGCCCTCTCCATTATAACTTTCTTTAATCCCTTTACTGACTTGGGCGTCGGAGTGCCCCCGGCACCCACCACACCAGTGGGTAATACTCCTGCTCACTCTACACTCTTTGTTTTGCAGGATCGCCAGTGCCCCTATAAAAAAATCTCGATTGTAGACCTGGAGCGAAAATTAGTGTCTACACTGAGCAGTGTCACAATCATCGCTGTGAGTCTTCCAAAGCTCCAGCTCAAGTGTCTGATCAGGTGTGGGCTTAGGCCCAAGAGGTGTGTTGATGGTATACAACAACCTCTCAGCCCCAAGGACTATCCTTAGGTTAATCTCCTAGTCTGCAAAGTTTGTGCCCTTAAAGACATTCTCTCACATGATTATGTCGCGGACATTTCCTTTTCCAGTCATCTTGACTACGATAGTCCAACTATCTAGCCAACGATAATGGGTACAGTTTAACTGTTTCATAGAAAAATAACATTATATTAGTCCAGCTAATAATATAAATTTTGACGAAATAATTTGAAAGCGCGTAATGCTAAGTATATGAATGAAATTACAGATTCAATACTAGCCTCCCACTATTTTTCGGCGAGCCTCTAACCCTCTGTTGAGTACTCGGGAAACCCAGTTTCCTAGTGGGCTAGGATCCCGTTAAATAACGCACAACCTTGACTTTGGCCAACAACCTGTATGATATTTAACTAGGTAGATCTCGAAGATCAATTGGATCTCATCCAATTGCTAGATCCGGTAGGTGGACGTCCAAGTTCGAAACATATATACAATATATATGCCAATACATCAAATGTATTTCCTAACCTATTTCCTCTGAATCAACTAAGCCTTGGCTTTGGCACAACAAGCTTAATGATTCCCGTTAAGCGGGACCCGTTGACATGGAAAGTTTCGTGATCAATGTCGTTGGACAAGAAGTGATCTTGACTTTGGCCAAAAAATCACAACTTGGACAAGACACCGATATAGTACAAAACTCTCATGATTCAAACACATCCGTAATTGACAAAGGCCTTGACTTTGGCCAACAAACCAATGCTAATTTTGGATCTTGAGGAAGAATCACTCCACGGAAAGAAAAATCGCTTAATATTTATTTGAGGGTTTTTCGCGTAAATTGGCAACCAATTTATTATCTTTGTTAAGGTCTCAGCATACACCCTTAAGCATGCTTCTAAAACATCATAAGGCGCGAAAAGTAAATAATAGCGATATGCGGATGGATATATAAACATATTGTTCCTAGAATAAATCACTCTCTTTCCTCTCCCCGCCTAGCACTATTCTACTTCTACCCAATTACATAATACAATTACAGAACCTCATTGCAATGAGGGGAATTAGGTGAGAAGAGAATACAAAGAGATAATAAGAGACGAGGCTGGACACGCAGGTCCAATTTATAAATTCAAAATTTACAATAATTTCCAAAATTACCCTTTCCCTTCTAATATCCATCCGATATACACTATTCATTCAACAGATCCACATTTATTCATTCAAGGCATGTTATTCAACCAATCTAATCCAATTAATTAGTCTTTAATTACGTGATCATCCAATATTCAAACAACGGTTTGATTTTGCGCGAGTCCAACTCGTTTGAGAATAAGTACGTAAAGTACGAATTCATGAATTATATCGAACTACTCGTTAAATCCAATTTAAGTCGTATTCAACACTAATTCTATTATTTAATTCCAAATTAAATATTTACACTTTTAATGCGCTTTAATGACTTAGATTCCAAATCTAATCAATTCGGTCTCGAATCCCAACTAACATCAAATGTCTGTTTAATTAAAGTCCGATGGGCTTTCAATTGATTTCATTAGGCTTGGGCTTTGGTCAATATGAGTCAAACCCAATTACTAAGCCCAATAAGGAATCATTTGCCATAAAATCAATATCAAGGCCATAAGGCCCAATTAAACAAAAAAGCTCATTTATTACATTTGGACTTAATGGTGTGATTTAGGCCCAATTTGGATCCAATCCAATTGGCCTAAACCTATGGCCCAACCAAGCCCATTATGCCCAAATATAATAGTTTTAAGCCCAATTCAAAATTAAGCTCAATTAATCAAATTTTAAAATTCCAAATTTTATCACTTAATTAATTAAAGTGTAATGTTATGATTAATCCTTTAAATCAATATTTCCAAAACATCAAATTAATCTATTAATCATACTTTTATGTTAAATACATGTCCAACATTATTTAATCAAAAAATCAAGTCCCCAAAATGCCTCTTTACATTCGGCCGAGGTAGTGAAATTATCCCGATTTCGTTTTCAATCCAATCGAATTACAAATCGTCATTTTATGTCTGTTTAAAGTCATCCAATGATCTTACAAACAACAAAATACCAAGTCCAATGCATGGGGTAGTATTCGGCCAAGCCATCTTTGGGGGGAAAAATTAATCCAATTTATTTTTCATGAAATTGATAATGTATAACATCAAGTAACATGCATTTAAGCATATTTAATCAAAGCATTTCATCAAATCATGCTTCAATCAATTTTCCCCAAATTTTACCCTAATATTTTTCATGCTCATTAAGCTCAATGATACCATTGTTTGTGTTTCTAAAACATATCCCAAGATCAAATAAGCATGTAAATAAGAATGAATAAAGATGAAGAGTGGCAGAAACACACTTACATCGATGGGTTTGTGGATCCGTTAAGCAACGAAATTCCTCCTTTGTGCAGTGAAGGATTCGGCCAAGGTGGAAGGTGGAGCTCCAAGCTTTGTTTGATCCTTCCAAGCTTAAGAATTAGTTTCCCATAACACCTTTGTATGATCCCTTGATGGTGCTAGCCTTGTATGTGATTTAATGTTCCAAACATACACAAAATCTTCAAGTTTTTACAACAAAAATTGAAAATGGAGAGTGCTGTGAATAGTGATCGTCACGGCAATGGAGGAGAGAAGCTAAAGTGTTGAGTTTGATTTACCAAAACCTTTTATATTTATTTCAAAAACAAATATAAAAATCATATACCAAAGTTGGTAAATGACAAGGTCAAAGGTCCATCACTTTGACTTGGAGTGTATATCACTCTTCCACCTAAACCCATCACCAAAAAGTAAATCAATGACAAGTGATGTGATGGTTGATGTGACATGTGGGCCCCACTTGATTCCGAATGCGAGTGGGCCCACAAACACTCCCGGGCTCGGGTTCGATAATTCCGAATTAGCGAACTTCCGTCGCGACGTTAATTAAATCAAATTTAATTAAATAATTATGCCTAGTAAAATTACTATTCACGTCGCTAACGAATAACTCCAAATTAATTCGTTTGCCCGAATTAAAATCTAATTTTAATTTCGCGTCGAAATCGAATTTCGTTTAATATATCGAATATATTATTTTAATGATTAATTCCAAATTAATCTTTCTCTCTCTTCAAATAGTACTTTATCCAAGATAAATCTCTTCGTAATTAATCCAAGATTAATTGAGTTCGAATCATATGTCATCAGTGAATCTTCGGGAAGTGACCCAAGAGATCTCTAGATATGTTGGCAGTAAATCCGGTCGTCGGTTTATCCGAACACGTACGTACCAAGTACTACGTTTTTACCGATTTACGAGACAAGGTTGGCTTCTAGCAAAGCGTCATGCCTACCCAATTCTCTAGAAATATTCTTACTGGAATATTAGATCTTTGTCAGGCGTAGTATACCGTAGTATGGTGTATAGCGATCCAGTATCAGATGTCACGTGCAAGGCCTGGGGCTGGAATAGTGTCTGCCCCGTACGAAGCACATATTGGATATCAAGCAACTAGTCTCTTTGAATCGGATAATCATGACCTTGTCATATTATCCCGATGGTTGCAACACTATAGAGAACCAGTTATGAATCCCTGTGTGATCATCATCTCCATATGTCTGAAGTGATACTTCCATCTTGACATCACATCCAATGCACTACGATTCTTAATAAACCTAGAAGAGGCGTACACAGAACCTGTTAAAGCCCTGGACGACCAAAACCAAAGTTTACTGATTGTCGCAAACATTAGCGATGCGAGTCTCAGGTTAAGACCAAATACATCTACCCTGATTTGGACTCTCATAGACACATATACATACTACTAATGGGATTCAACGGGGTCTATCCAGAGCGAAGCTGTTTTCCATACCATCGGTAAAACACAACCTCCTATCGCACTTGCATAAGTATCCTATACTTAAATATATGAGAACTATGCTGTTATGCCCTCATAACGCGCACAAGTGCAATACTAGTCTATTCCGCATTATCGATGTCCAATCTCGATAATACTACGACTAAGGATATTTAATGATTAAACCTTATGGATTGATACTGTCTCATATCATCTCAATCCGATATTAATCATATGGACTTCTACCATTTATATTAAAGTAAATAAATTTACAAAACGGTAAAAGGCAATTTCATTAATACACAGTTAATTTTGTACAAAAAACACAATGTCTTTTACAAACAGTGACGCTATGGGTCATAACTGTCCAACACTCGCACGATAGATCGAGACAATCTCATTCAATTTAATATATGCGGGAATAACTCTTATTCCTATATTAAACAACTACCATTTTATTAGATCAAGGAATTTCATTAACAGTTAAATATTCCTTTGTGAGTGTAACCCACCGTTTCGGGATTCTTTGACTTAACGATTAAACTATCGTCGTAGGGTAGGTCAGTTAACAAGATACATCTAGAATCCTTATCCTTTCGGAACCCAAATCTGATATTGACCCAAAATGGACACCATCCGTAGGGGGACGAAAACAAAGCCGTCTCGAGGCGCCTTTTGAATCTCACGTTTTTGGACTAACAACGAAGATCGTGGGATATACTGTCGTATATCCCTCTCCCACTCACTATTTTAAATATTAAGGTTTCTATCTAAAATATTTAATATTTTATTTTAACTAGTGTGGATAAACGTATGGCGGCTAAAACATAATTGTTATTTACACTAGTTTATCATAAGTGAGCTAAATCAATTTTAACTATTAAAATTGTGTCACTAATATTAGTCTCTACTAATATATTTACTCTATTAAACTAATTTAATTAGAGTGGTATAAGTGAGCTACAATATTTTAACTCTTAAAATACTAGGCACTTAAGGGTCTAAAATCATGGAATTCAAAATGGTCAAAATTCAATTAAACATTTTAATAAATTTTTTGTGCGTTATAAAATCCAATGGTACGTGGAATTGTGTCCCTAGTGCAGACCATATTTCCGTCCATTGGGAATCGGCTATGGAATTTATATCCGGGTTTCCATCCTATATGCCAATGGAATTTATTATGCACCAATAAGCCCAATATATTAGAATTCAAGTTTTAGACTATAATCCAATTAATCTAATTAATGATTTCAATGCATATCATATTCTAACTTAACATTTTAAATTACATAAAATCATAATTTTATATTTATAATGATAATGCATCTATGACATGTTATGGCAAGTAAAATGCATGAGTGGGCACCCTAAGCTATATGACATGTTATTCAAACAATTCGAAATAAACATACATATAACATAAAAATTATTTTGCATTGACCGAACTCTTATTTTTTCTATACTAATCTAATTAGTACAAAAGATTCACCAAGGCATTCCTTGGCCTTCAAATCCCGCTCCAAAGTGGTGTTGGCTCTCTTTGCGACTTCGGTGCTCCAAATTACAAAGAATTGAAACTTTACATTGAAAATTAAAATTATAACAAATATAAACAATGGCCTTATGACCTTACATCCCAAAACCAAAACCAACTACAAAAATAAAAGCCGGAAAAATTTACGACCAATGCAAAATCAATTCATCACATGAAATAACAAAACCATTCATCACATGAATATCACAATGTGCCCACTCATCTAAACATGCATATCATATTTATTACTCATATAAATATATTAAAGAAAGAAAATTAAAATGAAAAAGTGAAGGGTTAAGAGCACTTTTCAACCTCGCTATTGATGCCAATTGTAGGAAACGCTTTCCCTTGCCCAGCGGAAGCGGTTAGGCCCACAGATCGAACTTGAAATTTTTTTCTACTTTGCCCTTCCTTTAGCTGATACCAGTGGGTATACTGAAATTTTGCTTCTATTTTGCACAAGATTTCAGCCCCGGAATACCCCCAAAACAGTCTCGAACAGCCCCTTGAACTCAGTGAAATAGCGGTCTGTTTTGCACCGTTACACGCGTGAACTGCATCCAAACTAGTCCCAATTTGCGTGAACTGCTGTAGTCTTTTAGGTCTGATTTTTTACTTAAAAACAATCCTAACCCAGCCCTAAAAATCACCCAAGGTGTTTCCCAAACAAATTAAAACCAAATAAAACTGTGCCCCAAAATTAGCTAGTGTGCGCGCGACAATGGAAAATTTTGTCCTCACTGCCATGACTTGCTGGTGAGTGGGAGAGAAGGTTTTCCAATGCCACAAGATCTTCCGAGCTATGTCTCGTTACTAACGGAGGGTAGTGTGGGCTACACTCACAAAACATTCCCTAAATGTTTTAGTGATCTAATTTTCTGGTTCTTCAATAATCTTTATCTTTCTCAACTTTTGAGAGCATGAAGAAGAGAATGAGGCTAGGGTTTTCTATTGTGTAGTTCTGCAAAAGAAAAATATAATTTTTCTTTTTATACTTAGGGTAATTTGTTTCAAAAACAAATCAACCACTAGTCTCCCACCCCTCCTAATTTTCGGCCAAGGTAAGGAATTTTTGTTTGATTTTGTTTCCAAAACAAACAAATCCCATTCCTTACTCAATTAGGAATTCGGCCAAGGCATTGAATTTTGATTTGATTTTGTTTCCCAAACAAATAAATCCTATTCCTTATCCAATGAGGAATTCAGCCAAGGCATTGAATTTTGATTTGATTTTGTTTCTCAAACAAACAAATCCTATTCCTTATCTAATAAGGAATTCGGCCAAGGGTAAGTATTTTAATTTGATTTTTTTTCCCAAACAAACAAATCTTAGCCTTATTAAATTATATCATATATAATTCAATATTCTATTGTTAATAATTATCATATAATTAATAATACCCTACATTAACCTTTAATGTATAGTCTCAAGTGTGATGTAATTTATATTATTAATCATATTAATAATATTTATTCTTTGTGAGTATATAATTGGACTATCTAATTATATTAACTCCGCTAAAGTATATCGAGCTAGCACGGGGACCAATAGACCTACGGTTCCGAGCTCCAATAATCTCAAAATATTAAGTAAGCTCTTAATTAAATATTCCGAACTATTAACTCGGGTTATTCCACTAAAAATCTGAAGTTGCACTCTCGTTGCCGTAGATGAAATATTAAGCTGAACCAAGTCGATGTCCACCGATATAGTCATTGCATACGAATTGATCCTTCACGAGTATCTCGTAATTAGAGCCGAGTCATAATGTCTGTTATACCCCTCTAATTATTTGTACCTTAAGTACCATTGATTCTCTAATGAATGACTTATTCATAACTATTTTGAATATTATTCTTTCTATTCGTAATAGAAAGACTTGAGCGCTCAAATCGTTCAAGTACCGAATCAACCCTTAAGAAAGATACTCATCTACTTCTCGCAAGAAGGAGTGAACTCCATGTCTATGTAAAATGTTCCCAGCTACAAAACAAACTGTGCCCCTAAAGTACGTAGCTATTGGTTGAGATTGCTACACCAACCTCACCTTTGTAAATCAAAGGACACAGTCTGCCATGCAGGAGTTCGTAGTACACACAGAGGATTAAGATCAATCCATATATGACCATCAAATAGATTGAAATGACTTTCTTTGCTTAACGGATATTATAAGAATTTCATTTCTATCTGGGTCTAGTCCTATATGATCGCATCATACAAGGTGCCTCCATTCTCATGTCTCTACATGGACGATCCGGATTAAGATCGCTATACAAATATAGAATGGACCGTAGCTATAGATAAACCACAAACAAAGTACCCGGTTTGTTTGCTCTCTATGGACTATTTAAGATTACTAACTTCAGACTCAAATCTTTTGGTGTATGACACTTATACACTACGTCTGAAGGTACATAAGTAATCTATGATATTTACGAAGATATATAATATGCGAAAGATAAACAACAATTTGATAAATGAATAATGCATCATTTTATTTTAAAACACATGAAACCGTTTACATCACATGTAGCTCTAGGGCATACATCCCAACACTTTGAAGGGTAATTTGGTCATTTTACCAAGTAAACAAGATTCAGAAGTTCCATAAGGTTCATATTTGAAGGGTTTGAAATACCCATCCTTATGTAGCTTAGTTAATCTTATTTCATTGATATGACCTAAGCGACTGTGCCATAGAAGTGATTCAATAAGATTATTCGAGTTAACGTTGTATATATAAGAGGTTGAACATTCTTTGTTAGTTTGTAATACATAGATACCATTATTCAAAATACCATATCCATATTTTTTTTCATTGAAATAAATAGAACATTCATTACAACTTATTACGCATGAAAAGCCTTTATTACATAATGAAGAAATTGAAATGATGTTCTTTACTACAGAAGGTACATAAACACAATATTCTAAGTCTAAAACTAAACCATTCGGCAAAACTAATGAATAAGTCCCCACGCACAATGCAGCTAGTTTTGCTCCATTACCCATGCGTAAGTCAACCTCCCCATGATGGAGTCTCCTACTGTTTCTCAGGCCCTGCACATTGTTACACAAGTGAGTCCCACAACCGATGTCAAACACCCAAGTAGAAGGTTCAGAGTTTTGAGAATATAGTTCAATCATTTACAACATACCTGAAGTATTGGGCTTCTTGGCCTCTTGGGCTTCCCTAGCTTCATTGGCTTTCAAGGATCTGGAGTCTTTCTTCCAATGACCCTTCTTTTCACAAAAGAAACATTTCCCCTTTCCATTTTTTCTTCTCCACCTTACCATTGGGCTTTAGGTGATCTGGAGCCTTGGCCTTGCCCTTATTTTTCTTTGGGCCTCATGGCTTCAGATCCGTACCCGTAAGTATAATGGAGGTTTTAAACTCCGGTTTCAAGTCCTTCTCTGCTTGCTTTATTAGATTGTGCAATACTGCTAAAGTAGCTTCTTTATCAGACAGATGAAACTACATAATAAAGTTAGAGAATTCTTTTGGTAATGACTGAAGAATTAGATCCTGACATATCTCATGATCCATGATGAGCCCAAGGTTGGCCAATTTTTCAATGTGGCCAATCATCTTAAGCACATGTCCACTAACAGATACTTATTTATACCTTGTTTGGAATAAGGCACATGACACTTGGAATCTCACGGTATGAACGGAAGTTGCATACAACTCCTTCAAGTGAAAGATGATGGTTTGAGCATCCATATCTTCGTGAGCTTTCTGAAGTTCGTCAGACATAGAGCCACGTATTATGCAAACTGTTTGCTCATCATCATCGACGTGTTTCTTCCAAGCATCAAATGTATTTGGTCAGCATCTTCTACGGGTTCAGGGGGAAATGGTCTTTCAAGAACATAGAAAATCTTTTCTTGTCGTAAGATAATTGGTATTGGTCAGTCTGGTAAAGCCTAGTCGTGCCAATACGGTTTAAGCCCTTTAGGTCTATACTTTACCATGAGAGGCAAATTTTAGACTTAAATTATTATTGAGGATTTTAGCAAGTTTAAGTGAATAACTGTCAAATGGATTCCTCCATTGAAAATTCCCCAGAGGGAGGGTGGAGTAGCGAACTCTCTTAAATACTCTTACCTCTTAGGCTCTTATCGCCTTGGTGACAGGAATAAACAATAGATCCTCCAAATTAGTCCAACACTTTAAATATGCTTTAAGGTAAGCCTTGAGTAAATGATTATCTAGATGTCTTCACACTTTTCCTTTGGCTATAAAAAGGTAGTGAGTGAAGGAAGACATCAAATCATTAGCTAACTCTAGTAATACCTTTGGTTAATTAACTTTAGTTTGGAAAGTTTTATTAACTTATTTGTCCCACCCCACTTGTATCTTTTATAATGTCTTTTATTATAAAAAAGTGATTTTATATTTATTAGCCTTAAAGGTAATAAATCTCTAAGTTCATCACGGAATAATTACTTAGCTAAGGGATAAGCAATATACTCTATATTTCTTAGAAAGTCTCTAGATGCTTGCACCCTAAAATAATCATGCCAATTATAATCAAACATAGAATCATCAAGCATATGAGTTTTAATATGTTGGAATTATTTTAGGCATTAAATAACTTTGATTAATATTTAATTATGATATTGCATTTTATTTTATTCAAATAAATTTACTATTAACATTTTTTCTGCAGATGTGTGAACTTTAAATGCATTTTCACAATCCAAATCTTAACCAAATCATGTAAAACTTGTGTCTAAAATTAAGTTCAGGGTATTAGCTTTCCAACGAGCTTTTACACACCCAATTTCGAGTTCAAATGAGTGAGAAATAATCAAAAACAAAACGGGGCGCTGATACCACTGTTGGGAAGCGGCCGTGAGTGCGCAGTGGAAAAAATAAAAATAAAAATTATGATGCCGCTTTCCCTTTGCCCAAGACCCATTTGTTTTGATTATTCTACAAGCCTAGGCATGTTACTATATATTCTAAGCATAAAACTCATAAAACATGCAAAGAATATAAACCTAAACGTGCTAACTATCATAAGAACTCTAATTAAAATAAAGAAAGAAAAAGAACTTACTTGAACCGTAGACTCCTCCAGTCCTCCCTAAAATCTACAAGCTTTTCTCGAACTCAGCAAGCTCTTCCACATTCCAAAGAGCCACCCAAGTGTGTGGCCTCCAAAGATGCACAAACCAAAGCCAAAACTTAACGGCAAGACTATGCCTTGAGTGCACGGGTATTTTGCCCTTGGTGCTAGCCTAGGCAAATACCTCAAAACTTTTAACTCGAGGTTCCTCTAGTCAATTAGACTTAAGGATCCTCAAAATCAGTGGCTTACTCTTAAACTTTAGAGTTGCTCACTTATATAAACCCAAGATATGAAAGGTTTGGTGCCAAGATTTGTGTAGAATTCTTTGGGTTTATATAGTGCTCCAAAGATAACAAAATTAATTAAAATTCGATGTGGGATAAAAGCCAATTTAATCTTAGCCATTGGATCTTAATTAAGTGGTATAAAGATTATAAAACTCTAATAAGAGTTTGGGTCGAATTGGAATTCAAAATAAATAACAAAATAATAAAATTAAAAACATTTACTATTCATGCGGTACTATTCACATGAATAGTAATTTTTTTTAATATAATAAAAACAACTATTTATTCCAATTCCCAAAATGCCCCTATCATCATTCACCATTTATGAACAATTCCTACAACAATCATATATGCTGTAAAATATATATTGTGCACTGTTAACCATTGATTTCGACTTTGTTGTGTGTGACCTTTTGGGTTCCCCTCAAGTTGGACATGAAATGAATCGTGATAATTTAATCGAACATAAATTATCCTCCAATCAGATGGTCGTTCGATTTCAATGACCAAGGTTGACATCTAGCAATATGCCAAGGCCCCCAAATGAGAAGGAAAGATATATATACCCATTCTGTATGAGATTTACATATGATACGGTCTTTCGCCTCACTGTATTCCCACCTATTGACCTAGGGTACGGAAAGTGTCTACCAATATGGTCAAAGGTATGATGTTCATAGTGTCATTAATCGGCTAACCCAAGAATCTCATATGATTCTTCTGCTATGGCCACAGTCTCAAGCATTGATCACACATATCAACCCGTGAACTGGAATACTACTATTATAAGAAAATATTATCCGAGAGAGTGGCGATTCTCTGTTGTATCTTTACAAACTTCATGTGTTTCAACAAATGACCCAATCATACCCTTATATCCGGATCTTTTGAACCAAGGAAAGAGAATGTCATAGTTATTTGATCCACACATAAGATTATAAAGACCTCAAGTCTAAGGACTAGTCATATAATCGATATATGAAAGTTCTCACAGACATATGGGATAAACATTCCATATGAAAACTTTCGGTGGTCAGTTCGATGGACACGAGTAGCTCATGCATCTATGTGATACACCAAGCGGACGGATCTCCGCTAGTAGCCTATAAGATCAGCTACCCCACTTAAGGGCGGATCATATCATCATGCTAGTCTCTCCGCTTTGTGAACGCCCAGATTATTCACAAAACTATGACTAGGAACATTTAAGAGTAATGATTCTCATAAGGTGTGGAAGCCATCATCTTATGACTCCAAAGGCTTTATTACAGTGTTGATGGTTTATATAAGTTATGTAAGACACGTATAATAAAGATAGCCATTTTATTAATTAATGAAAATATTACAAATACATGTACATATAGCCCATCCACAAGTTGGGTATAGGGCATATCCCTAACAGTCTTACGCAACATACACATGCAAGATTAACTAATATCTAAGTTTGCACATATATGAGTAATCAAAATAAAAGCGAGCAAGCAATCTCATGAACATATCAAATAAATAAATACAGAAATATAAATAAATAATAATTGTAAAAGCATAAATATTGAAGAGAGATAATTAAGTTCCTAATGCGAAAGAAATAACTAAAAAGGCAATCATGCATGGAAATAAACGTGAAGTGATGCTATACAGAAAAGGGACGAATAACTAGAATGTAAGAAAAGAGATGCGACCAAGGCCAACATCTATATAGGACCTCGAATGTCCGATTGAACATACCTCGCGTTCAATCAAACATACTGTTGGGTTTCTAGGTTTAATCCCAAGATCAAGATAAGCATAAGATGATGAATGAATAACAAAGAAAAGTGGCGGAAACACACTAACATTGAGTGGCTAATGGATGCATCAAATGCACAAAAATGGCTCCATGATTCGGCCAAGGTATGCTCCAAGAAACAATGTCCAAGCTCCAAGCTTTTTGAAGTTTCCAAGTTATTTAATAGGTTTCTCTAACACCTTGTATGATCCCTTGAAGAGTGCTAGCCCTTTGAATATTTTGCAACAAAATTCTTCAAGCTTTTTCCTTCAAAATTTGGTGAAGATGAAAGAAAAATGGAAAGGAGAAATAGCTCACTGCATTCGGCAATGAGAGAGAGAAGTGAGCTTGTGTGTTTTTGTTTCAAAAACAATAATAATCATATACCAAAAATTGGATTTGGTATATCTCACACATGTGCTTTGACTTTGGAGTGTATTACACACTTTCACCAACTCACCTAAACCCATCACAATAAAATAATAAAGGCGACAAGTGATGTGATACTCCCATATACACATAGACATACTACCAATGGGATTCCATGGGGTCTATCCAGAGCGAAGCTGTTTTCCATACCATCGGTAAAACACGACCTCATATCACACTTGTATAAGTATCCAATACATAAATATATGAGAACTACGCTGTTATGCCCTCACAACGCGCACAGGTACAATACTAGTCTATTCCGCATTATCAGTGTCCAATCTCGATAATACTACGACTAGGGATATTTAATGATTAAACCTTTATGGATTGATAATGTCTCATATCATCTCAATCCGGAACTAATCATAAGGACTTCTACCATTTTTTATATCAAAGTAAATAAATAGAAAACGGTAAAAGACAATTTCATTACTACATAGTTAATTTCGTATAAAAACACAATGTCTTTTATAAACAGTGACGCTATGGGTCATAACTGTCCAACACATACTTCGTCCGGCGCGGTAAAACACCGTGGTAAAGATAGCTGTAGGAGACAGAAATCTGCGATGCTGTTCCAGGCTCGCGGCCTGGTCGGGAGTATGGAGTAGCCCGCGAGGGACTAAACCAAAGAATAAATGAGTCGCAACCCAGTGTGAACTGGGAAATGATTTAAGGCCGCACTCACCCCTTGCAAGCGAAGTCCTCAAACCATTGGGTTCGGAATGGCCCCTTACTCATGCCACTTATAATGAACAGAATCATGCAATAATATAACCAAATCTACACAACATACATATACAAGAATAACCTATATCTAAGTTTGCATACAACCTATATCTAAGTTTGCATGCATAAAAGTAAGTCAGAATAACGGCAAGCAAACAATCTCATGAACATATGCTTGCAACAGACCACACTACTGTCCATTCGAATCCGGCTACGGAATTTATGTCTGGAATTCCATCTGATATACCGCAAGGGATAACACGCAATCACTAACACAACGCAATCATTAATCCAATGTTGACATTCATGAAATATAATAATATATATAACAATAGATAACCGAAGAGACGAATAATAAACTAAAATACGAAATAATGAAGAAAGATAAATAGCATAAAATAAATACGGAATAATAAAAGACTATAAATGCAAATTAAATGTGAAATAGTAAAAAGAAAAATAAAACGAAATAAATACCGAATAATAAAATATATGACCAAATAATTTGGTCGTTTTCAATGAAGGACTTCGCATGCTCGGTTGGATGTATTCCATGTCCAACCAAGCATGCCATTTCTAGGACGACAAAATAAAATATAATAAAGAGTGCCCTCAGGTATTACCTTTTAAGTTACATCTTGGGAGTGCATTGGGATGTCGCCGCAAGGGTTGCGCTTTCACTGTTTTCACTGGTTCGTTGTTTTCTCTATTTTCACTCGCTGTTTCCACTCGTAGTTTTCTCTTACTGTTTCCCGCTCACCGTTTCCATTTCACTCACTATTTTCTCTATTTTGTTCACTATTTTCAGGCTATTTTCTGTGGTTTTCTTCACTATTTTGGACTTTTTCTTCACTATTTTTCGACTATTTGGTGACCATTTTCACAGTGATTGGGCTACTATTTTAAGGGTTATTTTTGGGACTATATTACTGGTTGATTTGGCTACTATTTTTGCTGGTTTCTTGTTCGGTTTCACGTTAATGGTTTGATTTGTAAGTAAACGGTTAACGGCCTAGGGTTTGTTGGTGTATTTAGTTTGTGAGTTGTTTGAAGGTGTGACGTCGTGAGTGGTGCATGGTGTTTGTTAGTGTTCCTAGAAAATTATAAGGATCTAATAAGCATGCATAACAATAGATTTGATCATTATAAGGTACGGAATATACTTACAATGAGTGATAGAGCTTTTAAAAATTTTGAGATCCAAGATCTCCAAAATCCAATCTTTAGGATGATTCCAAGCTTTAGGATGATTCCAAGATTTTGAGTAGTTTCCCTATCACCTTTGTTCACTTCCAAAGTGATAGCTTTTGTTGATTTGAAAAACAAATCAAAGAGAGGAGGAGAGCATAAAATTCGGCCAAGCCTTAGCTCATAAGGTTTCTTGTGTTTTGATTTGTGTTAAGTGTTTACCAAAGTTGAAATGCCTTTTTGTTATTTACCAAAAGGTGAAACCATTTCACCATTTACCCAAAACATGGTAGAGATTGGTAAATGGTATTCATTAAGGCAAAAACAAGGTGGTTGTGTGGTGGGAACAGCTACCACACTTTTGGCTCCAAATATTTGAATCTGAAATTCAAATATCTCTACGGGCATTTGCCGTGGCTCAGTTCCGTTTAATCCGATTAAACGATCCTTCATCGGTAAATAATTAAATCTAATTTAATTAAATAACGATGCCTCACAATATATATTACGAATGTCGTTCACGAACTAATTCTAAATTAATTCGTTCGTTCGCATTAAAGTCCGACTTTAATCTCGTAATGAAATCCAATCCATTTCAATATATCCGATATATTAATTTTAGCCCATTTGAATAAATTAAATAGAAAAATCAAATTTAACTATTAAATTTATTTTACCGATTAATTACCAATTAATCGCGTTCTTTCTCTACTGAACACTTTTAATCCCAGATTAAATAAAGCCCATATTAATCCTAGATTAATTTTCTCTCTCTTAATTAATCCCAGAATATTCTAATTTAAGTCAACTGTCATCGGTGAATCCTTGGGAAGCGACCCAAGAGATCTCTGGATATGTTGGTAGTAAATCCGGTTATCGGACTATCCGATAAAGCGAGTACCTTGTACTACGTGCTTACCGATTTACAAGACATGGTTGGCTTCTAGCAAAGCACCGTGCCTACCCAATTCCCCAGAAATATTTTACTGGAATATATAATCTATGTCAGATGAAGAATACTAGTATCTCGTATTGCGATCTAGTATCAGATGTCACATGCTAGGCCTGAGGCTGTGGAATAGTGTCTGCCCCGTACGAAGCACATATCGGATATCAAACAACTAGTCTATTTGAATCGGATAATCATGACCTTGTCACATTATCCCGATGGTTGCAACACAATAGAGAACGAGTTATGAATCCCTGCGTGATCATCATCTTCATATGTCTAGAGTGATACTTCCGTCTTGACATCACATCCAATACACTACGATTCTCGATAAACCCAATAAGGCGTACACAGAACCTGTTAAAGCCTGGACGACCAAAACCAAAGTTTTACGATTGTGCAAGTATTAGCGATGTAAGTCTGAGGTAAGACCAAATACATCTACCCTGACGTGGACTCCCATAGACACTATACATACTACCAATGGGATTCCGCGGGGTCTATCCAGAGCGAAGCTGTTTTCCGTACATCGGTAAAACACAACCTCCTATCGCACTTGCATAAGTATCAATACTTAAACATATGAGAACTATGATTATGCCCTCACAATGCGCACAAGTGTAATACTAGTTATTCCGCATTATCGATGTCCAGTCTCGATAATACTACGACTAGGGATATTAATGATTAAACCTTTATGGATTGATACTGTCTCATATCATCTCAATCCGGAACTAATCATATGGACTTTTACCATTTATATATCATAGTAAATAAATTACGAAATGAATAAAAGGCAATTTCAATATTACATAGTCAATTTTGCACAAAAACACAATGTCTTTTACAAACAGTGACGCTGGGGTCATAATTGTCTAACAATCTCCCACTTGGCCTATAGCAAGTCACTCAAGCATCTAACACCTGAACTATGTATGTGCTTTTCAAACTTTTACTGTGAAATAGCTTTCGTCAGCGGGTCTGCAATGTTGTCATCTGATGCGACCTTCTCGATCTTCACATCGCCACGATGATGATCTCACGAATCAGATGGAAACGTCGAAGAACATGCTTGGATCGTTGATGAGACCGTGGTTCCTTAGCCTGTGTATAGCCCGTTATTGTCACAAAATAATGGAACGGGCTCAGCTGCTAACGGAACTACTCCTAATCCAATTAGGAATTTACGGATCCAAACTGCCTCTTTTGCTGCTTCAGATGCAGCAGCAATATACTCCGCTTCTGTTGTTGAATCGGCAACAGTCTCTTGCTTGGAAGATTTCCAGCTTACTGCTCCGTTGTTCAAACAAAATATGTACCCGGATTGCGACTTAGAGTCGTCTTTATCGGTTTGGAAACTTGCATCGGTATAACCCAGTTACCTCAAGTTCTCCATCTCCATAAATCAAGAAAGCATCCTTAGTTCGTCTAAGATACTTAAGGATTTTCTTAACTGCCATCCAGTGACCATCACCTGGATCGGCCTGATAGCGACTACACATGCTCAAAGCATACGAGACATCAGGTCGCGTACATATCATGGCATACATGATCGGTCTGACTGCCGAGGTGAACGGTATCCGACTCATGCTGTTTCTCTCATCTTGAGTTTTAGGACACATGTCCTTAGATAGAGAGATGCCATGTGACACTGGCAACAGTCCCCTCTTGGACTGATCCATGTTGAATCTTTTCAACAATTTGTCAATGTACGTGCTCTGAGAGAGTCCAAGCAGCTTTCTAGATCTATCCCCGTAGATATTTATTCCTAGAATAAAGGCTGCTTCTCCAGATCTTTCATGGAGAATTTTTATGAAAGCCAAGCTTTCACCGATGTTAACATGGAAATGTCATTGCCCATAAGCAATACATCGTCAACATAAAGGACAATGAATGTCAGTGCGTTCCCACTAACCTTCTTAAATACACAAGGATCATCCTCGTTTTGAATGAAATCATATTCTTTTATGATCTCATCAAAACGTTGGTTCCATAAATGGACCGATTTAACTTACAAACCTTGTTTGCAAGTCTAGGCACGATAAAACCGTCAGGCTGTTGCATATAAACATCCTCCAAAAGGTTTCCGTTAAGGAAAGCGGTTTTAACGTCCATCTGCCATATCTCGTAATCGAAATATGCAGCAATAGCAAGCATTATCCGAATGGATTTAATCATTGCAAGAGAAAGTTTCATCATAATCGACACCATGTCGTTGACGATACCCCTTTGCTACAAGCCTAGCTTTGTACGTTTGTACGTTGCCTTCCATGTCGGTCTTCTTCTTGAAGATCCATTTGCATCCAATAGGCTTTACGCGCCTATTGGTGCATCAACCAGTGTCCAAACTTGGTTGGTATACATGGAATCCATTTCGGACTTCATGGCCTCTTGCCATAAAGCGGAATCGATATCTTGTATCGCTTCCTCATACGTAGCCGGTTCGTCTTCCTCAATGAGATTAATATCTACATGAGGCGAGATCAGAACCAATACCTCTCAGGTTGGTTCCTGACTCTCTCCGACCTACGCGGTCCTTGTGTAATAGAAGATTGTGGTACAGTCTCATCCCGGATGGACTGTTCTTGTTCCGTTGAGGATTCTATGCCAGGAACAGTATCACTCCGATTTCATCGAGTTCTACTTTCCTCCCACTTACCACTGTATTTAGGAATTCCTTCTCAAGGAAAACCGCATGTAGAGCAACAAATACTTTGTTCTCTCGTGGGTGATAGAAGTAATATCCTTTGGTTTCCATAGGATATCCTACGAATAGGCATTTATCCGATTTGGGCTCAAGTTTGGTACCTTTCAAACGTTTGACGTATCTCATATCGTGTCTGTTGTACAGACTTTGACAGAACCTTATTCAAAATAAGAACTGCACTGTTTAATACATATCCCCAGAAGGAAATAGGTAGCTCAGTGTGACTCATCATAGACCTTACCATGTCCAACAGAGTTCGGTTTCTCCATTCGGATACACCGTTTAATTGCGGTGTTCCAGGAGGAGTCCACTGTGAAAGAATACCATATTCTTTCAAGTAATCTAGAAACTCATTGCTCAAGTATTCGCCACCACGGTCCGACCGTAATGTCTTTATACTCTTGCCGGTCTATTTTTCACTTCGTGTCGAAACTCTTTGAATTTCTCAAAGTTTCCGACTTGTGTCTCATAAGATACACATAACCATAACGCGATGCATCATCCGTAAAGGTTACGAAGTATTCGAATCCACCTCTAGCCTGGCTAGACATGGGCCCACAAACGTCACTATGAACGAGTGCTAACAGTCGGTGGCGCGTACACCTTTACCGCTAAAAGGTGATTTAGGCATTTTACCTAATAAGCAAGATTCGCAGACGTCATATGAATTTGGATCAAATCCGTCCAAGTACCCACTCTTCGAAAGTATGGATATGCGAGTCTTGTTAATGTGTCCCAGACGACAATGCCACATGTAAGTCTCATCTTTGTTACTTAGTTTGAGCCTTTTGTTTGTTACATTATATGTTTGAGATTGATTTATATTCAAAATATAAAGACCATTATTAGCATCAGCTGAACATATCTCAAAATCATCTTTATAAACAAAACACCCAGTGTTTCGGAATACAAAAGTGTACCCGCATTGGGTCAAACAAGATACAGAGATAATATTCCTAGTCAAACTAGGTACATAATAACAGTCTGATAGTTTAAGTACATGCCCCGAAGGCAGTTCTAAAACAAAAGTGCCCACTGTCAAAACAGCAATAGGTGTCCCGTTTCCAACACGCAGATCAATCTCTCTTGAAGCCAGTCTCCTGCTAATCTGCAGATCCTGCACATCAGTACATATGTGAGTACCACAACCAGAATCAAAAATCCAATTTTTAAAACTAGAAGTAGCCATATTTATCTCAATAACAAACATACATGAGGCCGGTGCCTTGCCCGCCTTTATCTCCTTCTGAAGCGCCTTGTACTCGCGGCAGTCACACTTCCAGTGACCCCGCTTGCCGCACTGTAGGCAAACTTCCTGAGATTTGTCCTTTGGCTTCCCAGAAGCCTTTGACTTTTTGGCCTTGCCCTTTTGAATATGATTCTTCTTCTTTCTTTTTCCACACCTCCAGTTGCCTTGGGCCCAGCCCTAGTCCATGAGATGTCGATGCAAAGTGTGCCTCGCGCTTGTTGCCATTTTGAAGTTCCTTTTCAGCCTCCTTGAAAGTTGACAGTAACTCTCCAAGAGTATCACTGTTGTTCATCAAATTAAATTTATGATGACTTCTCCAGGAATCAGGGAGAGATTGAAGGATCATATCCACAGTAATCTCTACCTCAAAGACTATCCCCATGTTGGCCAGCTCATCGGTCAGCAATCATCTGAGCCACGTGGGACTCAACACATGCCATCTGTCATCCGTGAGCGAAATAGCTTCTTACTAACTCGTACCTCTGCATCCTCTTGTTAGAGCAATGCAGATCTTGCAACTTGCTAACATATTATAAGGATCCAAGTCCCTATTTTGTCTGCGAAAGTGCTGAGTCATCGAAGCAAGCATAATGGACTGAGTTGTGTCACAATCATCGCTGTGAGCCTTCCAAAGCTCCAGCTCAAGTGTCTCATTCGGTCCGGGCTTAGGCCCAATAGGTCTTTGTATAGTATACAACAGCCTCTCTAACCTAGGACAATCCTAAGGTTCATTTCCTCCCAATCAGTAAAATTTGTGCCCTTGAAGACATTATCTCCCATGATTATGTCGCGGACATTTCCTTTGCCAGTCATCTTGATCTACGATAGTCTAACTATCTAGTCAACGATAATGGGTACAGTCTAACTGTTAAATAGAAAAATAACAATCTATTAGTCCAACTAAGAAAGTAATATTGACGAAATTATTTGAAAGCGCGTAAAGCTAAGTATCGGAATGAAATTGCAAATTCAATACTAGCCTCCCACTATTTTTCGGCGAGCCTCAACCCTCTGTCGAGTACTCAGGAAACCTAGTTTCCTAGTGGCTAGGATCCCGTTAATAACATACAACCTTGACTTTGGCCAACAAGCTGTATGAAACTTAACTAGGTAGATCTCAAAGATCAATTGGATCTCATCCAATTCGTAGATCCGGTAGGTGGACATCCAAGTCCGAAACACATATACTTTATATATGCCAATATGTCAAACATATTTTCCTAACCTTTTTCCTCTGAATCAACTAAGCCTTGGCTTTGGCACAACAAGCTTAATGATTCCAGTTAAGGCGGGACCCATTGACATGGAAAGTTTCGTAATCAATGTCGATGGACAAGAAGTGATCTTGAACTTTGGCCAACAAATCACAACTTGGACAAGACGCCGATATGTAAAAAAACCTTCATGATTCAAACACATCCGCAATTGACAAAGGCCTTGACTTGGCCAACAAGCCAATGCCAACTTTGGATCTTGAGTAAGAATCACTCAACGGAAGGAAAAACGCTTAATATGTTTTTGAGGGTTTTTCGCGTAAATTGGCATCCAATTTATTATCTTTGATTAGGTCTCATCATACACCCTAAAGCATGCTTCTAAAACATTATAAGGCGCAAAAGTAAATTAATAACGATATGCGGATGGATATTTAACAGATTGTTCCTAGAACAAATCGCTCACTTCCCTCTCCCTGACTAGAACTATTCTAACTCCTACCCTTTTACAAAATACAATAAAGAAACCTCATATATATTGAGGGGAATAGGTGAGAAGAGAATTACAAGGAGTAAAGAGATTAAAGGCTGGACACGCAGGTCCAATTCAATAAATTCTAAACTTATTACAATTTCCAAAATTGCCCTTGCCCTTCTAATATCCATCCGATATACATTATTCATACGTCACATTTATGTATACAATCAAAACATGTTTATCACAATCAATCTAATCCAATTAATTAATCTTTGATTAATGACCATCCAATGTTCAAACAATGATTTGATTTGCTCGAGTCCAACTCGTTTAAGAATAAATACTTTTGAGTACGTATTCTTGAATTATATCGAACTACAACTTAAATCCAATTTATTTGTATTCAATACTAATTCTAATTTATTTCCAAATTAAATATTTACACTTACATAGTTGCCTTAAAGACTTGGATTCCAAATCCAATCTTGATGGGTCTAAAAGGCGCAATAACATCCAATGTCATTTTAATTAAAGTCCAATGGGCTTTTAATTGATTATTAAGGCATGGGTTTTGGCCATAATGGATCAAACCCAAAATGCCAAGGCCCAATAGGAATCACCCTATTATCATCATATCAATTTAGGCCCATTAGGCCCAATCAAATTCTTTAAAGGGCAAAGTGATGTATTTGGACTTCATGGAATTGGTTTTGGGCCCAATTGGATCCAATCCAAAAGTCCAATACCAAAATTGGTCAAACCAAGCCCATTAGGCCCAAATACACACTTTTAGCACAATTCAATTTTAAAGGCATATTATCATAATTATAATATTCCAAATATCACAATTATTTTAATTAAAGTGTATTAGCCATAATTAATTAATTAAATTCAATATTTCCAAAATATTAATTAACTTAATTAATCATGCTTAAACTAATAATTCTTGCTTAACAAAATTCAAGCCAAAACACATCATTGCATGCTTGAGACATATTGAAGCCTAAGATCATCATTTCATGCTCAACATGCACTTTGATTTTAACATGAACATTATAGACATTGATTCTAATCATATTAAATTAACTATCATCATTTAAACATGCATGCAAACACATTATTTCATGTTTCAAAAAACAAAAACTGCAGTGCATGGTCAACCCCACATTCGGCCTCACTAAGTAATTTTTAATTTTTGTTGCTTTTGATTTATTTCAAATCTAATCATGCATAACTCTAAGTTATCATGTTGTAAACATACTCAAAGCATCAATTTCAAAAAATCATGCTCAAAATCAAAAAGCCCCAAATTTTTAGGTTCATGAACCCTAGAAATTATCATGCTTAAATTAGGCTCATGATACCATTGTTAGCGTTCCTAGAACATTATAAGGATCTAATAAGCATGCATAACAATAGATTTGATCATTATAAGGTGCGGAATATACTTACAATGAGTGATAGAGCTTTTAAAAATTTTGAGATCCAAGATCTCCAAGATCCAATCTTTAGGATGATTCAAACTTTAGGATGATTCCAAGCTTTTGAGTAGTTTCCCTATCACATTTGTTCACCTCCAAAGTGCTAGCTTTTTTTGATTTGAAAAAAAAATCAAAGAGAGGAGGAGAGCATCAAATTCGGCCAAGCCTTAGCTCCTACGGTTTCTTGTGTTTTGATTTGTGTTAAGTGTTTACCAAAGTTGAAATGCCTTTTGTTATTTACCAAAACGTGAAACCATTTCACCTTTTACCCAAAACAAGGTTGAGATTGGTAAATGGTATTCATTAAGGCAAAAAACAGGTGGTTGTGTGGTGGGAACACCTACCACACTTTTGGCTCCAAATATTTGAATCCAAAATTCAAATACCTCTACAGGCATTTGCCGCGGCTCGGTTCCGTTTAATCCGATTAAACGATCCTTCGTCGGTAAATAATTAAATCTAATTTAATTAAATAACGATGTCTCGCAAATATATATTACGAACGTCGTTCACGAACTAATTCTAAATTAATTCGTTCGTTCGCATTAAAGTCCGACTTTAATCTCGTAATGAAATCCAATCCATTTGATATATCTAATATATCAATTTTAGCCCATTTGAATAAATTAAATAGAAAAATCAAATTTAACTATTAAATTTATTTTACCGATTAATTCCAAATTAATCGCGTTCTATCTCTACTGAACACTTTTAATCCCAGATTAAATAAAGCCCATATTAATCCCAGATTAATTTTTCTCTCTCTTAATTAATCCCAGATTAATTCTAATTTAAGTCAACTTTCATCGGTGAATCCTTGGGAAGCGACCCAAGAGATCTCTGGATATATTGGAAGTAAATCTGGTCATCGGACTATCCGATAAAGCGAGTACCTCGTACTACGTGCTTACCGATTTACAAGACATGGTTGGCTTCTAGCAAAGCACCGTGCCTACCCAATTCTCCAGAAATATTCTTACTGGAATATATAATCTATGTCAGACATAGAATACCTAGTATCTCGTATTGCGATCCAGTATCAGATGTCACGTGCTAGGCCTGGGGCTAGAATAGTGTCTGCCTCATACGAAGCACATATCGGATATCACAACTAGTCTCTTTGAATCGGATAATCATAACTTGTCACATTATCCCGATGATTGCAACACAATAGAGAACGAGTTATGAATCTGTAGGCATTGCATTTTTGCATGTGAAACCCGATGATGACTCTCATTTGGAGGCACTACCTTTTTGAGTCATGAAAACCGCGGGAAACGGATATCGGAAGGGGAAATTCAGAATAAACAAGGTTCACTGTTTTCGTTCGTGCTACGTTCGTGTAGGCGTTCGAACGGAAAGCAAATTTCGGGCGTTCGTGTCACGTTCGAGGAGGCGTTCGAACGGTGTTGGTAATTCTGGTTTTGCTGCTAGCCTCACACCCCAGCCCATTTAGCTCCCCAAAGCCCATAAAACACATCCCAAATTAAATGAATAAATATTAATTAAAACAGTAACTAATAAGATAATAATTAAATAAAACATTTACCAAACATAAAATAAGTATTTACCAAACTTGAACTAAATCATGCCTAATTTGAATATATCTTATACCAAATTAAAAGAGACATTAAATAAACATATGCCTAATTAAAATCAATCTTAACCAATTAAAATATTAGATGCCTAAATAATACAAATCAAATATTTGACTTCCTAATCTAATAAGACATCTACCAATTTAGATTAATTGACTTCCTAATTTAAAATATTTTGTCCCCCCTCAATCTTGTGTATACCATTCTTAGGACTCCTAATTTGGAAACCAAATCCCTTCCCTTGTCAACCTTAACCCTTCTCTATATAAACCACTCTTCACCAAAGCCATTCCCGTGGACACACAACCTAAGTCACGCCCAAGCCCTAGCCCTTCAGACTCTCTCTACACGCCCAAGATAGAAAATTTTCTCTCCATCTCATCTTCCATAGTCGAATTTCTGTAGCCAATACAACCACCCTACAGACCCTAACCACCACGAAACCACCTCCGTAAACCCCCCACATATCACCGAAACTAATCCTATACAGCAGCTCTCCATCACCGAAAATTACAACAAAAAAATCTGCACTTAAACCCCTTAAAAAAAACACGCACAAAACAGCAACAGAAACACATCAAACACAGCAGCAAAACGACGCCAAAATAGTTGGAAAAACAGTGGAACAGCGAGCCAAAACGCGAAAGAAGTGAACCGGAAAAGTAAGGAGCATTCACCCCTTCCGATCTCCGCGAAACGCAAGTCCGAGGACAATTAAAAGGTTAGACCTGAGGGTATTCTTCACACTCATCTTTATTTGATTTTCGTTATTTATTTTGGTCGTATTTTAATTATATTGTTGAATCTTGTTTGTGAATGATGTGTGTCATGGGTATTGGATGAATGAGAAAGGTTGTCTCTCTCTCGTGGTATATAGGATGGAAACCCGGACGTAAATTTCATAGCCGATTCCGAATGGATGGTAGTATGATCTGCACTCGGGATACAACTCCACGTACCACTTGAGTATAACGACACTTGTTTGTTTTAAATTGCTTTGGTTTATTTATCTTTTTGTCATTTAAATTCTGTATTTTACGTGTTGTATGTTTATGATGACAATCGAGTGCATGGGCTTAGTAAGTGCGATGTAAGGTCCCCTAATTGGAGGGGTTAAAATCCTTTACCACGATGCTTCGCCGTACCGATTGAGGTGTGTTCGGTTGAATGCAAGATACGTTCAATCGGACACACTAAGTTTAAATTTATTATCTTTAATCCTTTGTGTGCATGATGCAATTGAGCGCATGGCTTAACTAGGGTGGTTTTAAGGTCCTCCATTCAAGGGAAAACGCCATAAGGCTACCTTTGCCATGATGTTTTGCCGCGTGTTTATTACGCGATTCATCGCTGTTTTACAAAACCCTTTTTTTATGCATCTTTGTTTATTGCACTTTATTATGTAATATGTGCGCATGGGCTTAGTGAGTTAGTCCAAAGGTCCTCTATTTGAGAGATGAAGAGCCTAAAAGGCCACCTTCATGACACTACTTCGCCGCGCCCCTTTAGCTTTCATGTATCGTGTCCCATTTCATGCATCAGGTCTGTTCCCGTTCGAACGGTTCACGAACGCAACTCGAACGCACATATATTTTTGCCTTATCATGCATCAGGTCTCATTTCCGTTCGAACGCGTTAACAAACACCATACGAACATGAGCATTCTGTTTCATTCCGTTCGAACGCTGTTAACAAACGCCATACGAACGTGAGCATTCTGTTTCATTTTCGTTCGAACGCGTTCACAAACGCCTACGAACGTGAGCATTTGTTTTATTTCCGTTCGACGCGTTCACGAACGCTCCACGAACGTGAGCATTTCATGCATCAGGTCCGTTACCGTCCGAACGCGTTTTCATGAACGCAACTCGAACGCGAACACACTGAGCTGAGAGATATTCATCACATGCCATGTATAATTGTTTCTTAAGTGATTTTTTTGATGAAACCACACATATTGTTCTTATCTTTGTGCACATAATAATGAAAAGCATGTTTATTCCCTATGATTGCATTATCTACTTTAGTCTGGCTTAATGTATCATGATTTATGCATCCGTGTTGTCGTCATTTTGATTACATGCAAATGATACCATGACTGTTTTGTGTTTATGTTTACATGAATGATTGAATTCTTGTGACGTTATGTGCTTGTTATTGCAAAGGCCTACTTTTAAGCATGTGAATTTGGCAATAAGATTTGATTTCATGTATGTTAGATGTAAACTTTACTTTTGAGCATATGAATTTAAGATTGTGGTGCACTTGGAAATATATGTCATAGGCTTGGTTGGATTATTGCATAAATCTTTACATTACAAGTGGCATAAGTAAGGGACCGTTCTGAACCCAATGGTTTGAGGTCTTCCCTTGCGAGGGGTGAGTGCGGCCTTAAATCTTTGTCCCGGTTCACACCGGGTGGCGACTCTCACTCTCGGTTTAGTCCTCCGTTGGCTACTCCGTACTCCCAACTAGGCCCCCGAGCCTAGAACAGCATGCGTCGCCCCAGATCTCACTGTGTGCCCACAGTTCTGGCGACTCCACTGGGGATAGAGAATCGGCCCCGAAATAATGCCTTGTAATGTATAGATTTATGCTTTAATTAACCGTGTCTACAAATGTGCGAAATGAGGGTTGTGATAAAAGACATTTTTGAGGCTTGTTAATGATTTGGTGTCTTCCCTCACTCACTACCTTTGCGAGGAAAAGCTGTGAAGGCACCTAAATGATCATTACCATTAGCCTGTTGTGACATACTAATTTGGAGGATTTGTTGCTTATTCCTGACACCAAGCGATAAGAGCCTAAGAGGCTTGGGTATTTAAGTGAGCGCTCCACCTTCCCTCTGGGGAATCTGCAACAAGGAATCCATTTGACAGTTAGTCACACACCATGACTTGTTGGCACGTACCGTAAGGTATAAAAAAGGCGCGCTTACTTGGTCGCTCGGACCCTTGAGTGGGGAGACCTAGTTGTAGGCAATCCTTCGCCGGCAAGAGTCTTTGTCCATGCCCACGAACCCATGCGTAGACCGGGTTGTATAGCCTATAACAAGTATCTCCTTGTGCTTTAGGACCATTATCATTTCGATGAACTGGACTCTTTGTCAAAAAATGCGAACTTGCTGGGCCATTTAAACTGGGGCAGGTTCGTATCTTATGACAATTAGGCCAGAACTTCTGAAATGATGATGGGCCACAGGTAGAATTTACCTTTTTATGTTTATGATATCTTCCTTGTATGCTTATGTTTGGGAACATTGCTATTTGAATCCATCTGGATCTTTTGTCATGAGATATGGGCTTGTTGGGCCATTTAAACTGGGACAAGAACGTATCTTATGACTATTGGGCCAAAGGCTTCTAAATAACAATGGGCCGTTTTATGATTGTGTTCGGGATATTATCATTTGGATTTAGTTGGGCTCCTTGCCATAAGACATGAATTCGTTGGGCCATTTAAACTGGGACGGATTCACTATTATGACAGTTAGCCCAAAAGCTTCTAAAATGATAATAGGCCGATTTGTTTGAGAATTTTATTTGATTTAATATATGTTATATGCTTCTTGTGCACCTCATGCATACATACGCCTTGTTAACACCTCTGTGTCTTAAAAGACACGATAGATACCGTTTGGGTTAGGGAGAAAACCAGACTCACTAAGAGAACGGTTGGAACCATGAGTGGATCAGATAATGAAGTGTCCCGAATGGATCAGTTGGAAAACAGTCTCACAAAGATTACTGAACAGCTGCAAGCCTTGACTACTGCTGTGGCTGGTATGGCTGTGCCCCATGCTGGGGGAAATTCTGAAAATGTAGGCAAGAGGAATCTCCGAACAGATTGGGGGATGATGTCCCCGCTTTTGATGACGACATGGCAGAATATGCAACAGGCAAAGTGATTGGGTCTCCGGCAGAATTTCAGAAACTTCGGGATCAGGTTGAAACAGTTACCCGCAAGATGAGGGGTAAGTATGAAGAGTTGTTAGATTATGAGGCAATGACATTTGAAGAACAGTTGCCGGCTCAGTTCAAGATGCCGGACATGGCTAAGTTTAACGGGAATGGGGATCCGAGGGTCCATCTCCGTCAGTATGTTTCAGTCATGAGCTCAGTAGGTTTGTCCACGCGCCAGGCGCTAAAAATGTTTGGAATGTCACTTGAAGGGGCACGATAGTTTGGTATCACAGCCTTGAGAAAAAGGTTAGGGAAGATTGGAAGGAGTTGGCTGATGCTTTTCTGAAGTAATACGTCACGGACTTGGAGATTGATTTGTCACTCCGTGATTTGGAGAACACTAAGCAGAAGCCAGAGGAAAGCTTCAAGGAGTATGTAGACCGGTGGAGAAGTCAGTTGCTGAAAATGCAGACTAGGCCCTCTGAGAAGGACGAAATTAAGATGATTATCAAGGGCACCAAGCCCTCCATCTATGGGAAACTGAGGAGGATGACCTCCATGATTACAGACTTTTGGCAGTTGAGGGAAACTGTCATGGACATTGAAGAAGAGGAGACCGAGAACCGGAAGTTTTATGGCCAGAATAAGAGGAATTTTGGGGGGCATTCTGAGACAAGGCCCACTACTGCCGAGGTTACCGCCATCAGAAATAGGCGATTTTCCAACCTTGGCAGGCCTCTATCGAAGGTGTTTGAAAAGTTGAAAATGCAAGGACTCCTGAAACCCTTGGAACCTAAACCACTTCCAAGCCCTGTACCCCACTACCTTGACTTAAACTTATTCTGTTACTTCCACCAACAAAAGGGTCACGAAACTGACAATTGCCTCCGCCTTAGGCATGAGATCCAAGACCTCATTGACACCCACAAAATACCTGACCCAGAAAGAGAACAACCCAATGCACATAGAAATCCCCTACCCAACTACATGATCAACTCTGGCCTACCCGAAACCCTTGTCCTCCAAGCTCTCAACCACTCAGCTTCATTCATTGGGATAAGGGATGACAATGATGAAGAACCATAGGCTGAGGAAGAAGGCGCTGCTTTTCTCCAAGTTTATCTTGCATTTTAATAAAGACATTGATTTTGTTTGCTTGTTCGGACCTTTTCTCAACAATAATAAAGAAGTTCATTTCGCTTACTTGCCTAAATCTCCACTTTTTAACTTGCAACATGAGTGCATTTGAGAAAAGCATTCAACCTTGGTACTATGAAATTCAGTGGTGTTTAGAACACGGGGGATTCCCGGAAACAGCAAAGAAAAGAAAAAGATATGATGATCATCCAGAAATTGGGACATGGGGCAGTGAGTGAGACTATCAGACTTGGAAGGGAATGAGTTCACCGAGCCGATTAAAGTGGAAAGGATGAAGCAGTACTTTGCCTGAGGAGAGGAAGAATGGCGGAAGACCTAACCCAACGGAATAGGAACTTCATCCATGCATGCATACACGTAACGTATTTTGGCATTCTTTTTGGTGTTTGTTTTGTTTTGTAAATCACAGGTTTCAACAACGAAAAAGAGAAAGCGTCAAATGCAAGTCAACCAAGAGCAGCGACGGTACAATATTAGTCTGGGGGCGAGGCCCGCATCAGTATCAGCATGGGTCGAGGACCCGCATCAGTATCAGCATGGGTCGAGGCCCACATCAGTATCAGCATAGGTCGAGGCCCACATCAGTATCAGCAGGGTCGAGGCCCACATCAGTATCAGTACGCACGGTTCGAGGCCCGCACATCAGTATCAGCTTGGGGATGAATCCTAAGGCGAGGCCTACATCATCAAAGATTGGGAATGATCCTAGGGTCGAGGCCCACATCGTCAGAATTATGGAATGAATCCAGGAATAAATCTGGGAATGAACCCTAGGGCCGAGGCCCACATCGTCAGAATTATGGAATCATCCAGGAATGATGATCCTAGGGTCGAGGCCCCATCATCTTAGTTTTGGAAGGAATCCGAGAATGAATCTCAGAATTTGGAAGGAATCCAGAGAATGAATCTCAGAATTTGGAAGGAATCCAGAGATGAATCTCAGAATTTGGAAGGAATCCAGAGAATGAATCTCAGAATTTGGAAGGAATCCAGAGAATGAATCTCAGAATTTGGAAGGAATCCAGAGAATGAATCTCAGAATTTAGAAGGAGTCCAGAGAATGAATCTCAGAATTTGGAAGGAATCCAGAGAATGAATCTCAGAATTTGGAAGGAATCCAGAGAATGAATCTCAGAATTTGGAAGGAATTCAGAGAATGAACCTCAAAATGTGGAAGGAACAGAGAATGAATCCCAGAATACGGAAGGAATCCATAAGAATAATCTCAGAGTTTGGAACGAATCAGAAGAATGAATAAGAAAGCTCGGAATGAATACAAGGGTCGAGGCCCACATCAAACTCAACAGGCAGACCAGGTGACAGCTGGCGAGTCAGGTAAGTAAAAATGCATTGCATAGACTTTGATAGGATTGTCACTGTCACACACTGCACAAGTCCCATCAAAGTGGGGGCGACTGTAGGCATTGCATTTTTGCATGTGTGAAACCCGATGATGAGTCTCATTTGGAGGCACTACCTTTTTGAAACCGCGGGAAACGGATATCGGAAGGGGAAATTCAGAATAAACAAGGTTCACTGTTTTCGTTCGTGCTGCGTTCGTGTAGGCGTTCGAACGGAAAGCAAATTTCGGGCGTTCGTGTCACGTTCGAGGAGGCGTTCGAACGGTGTCGGTAATTCTGGTTTTGCTGCTAGCCTCACACCCCAGCCCATTAGCTCCCCAAAGCCCATAAAAACAATCCCAAATTAAATGAATAAATATTAATTAAAACATAACTAATAAGATAATAATTAAATTAATTAAATAATTAAATAAAAATTTACCAAACATAAAATAAGTATTTACCAAACTTGAACTAAATCATGCCTAATTGAATATATCTTATACCAATTAAAAGAGACATTAAATAAACATATGCCTAATTAAAATCAATCTTAACCAATTAAAATATTAGATGCCTAAATAATAACAAATAAAATATTTGACTTCCTAATCTAATAAGACATCTACCAATTTAAATTAATTGACTTCCTAATTTAAAATATTTTGTCCCCCCTCAATCTTGTGTATACCTCCTAGGACTCCTAATTGGAAACCAAATCCCTTCCCTTGTCAACCTTAACCTTCTCTATATAAACCACTCTTCACCAAGCCATTCCCCTGGACACACAACCTAAGTCACGCCAGCCCTAGCCCTTCAGCTCTCTCTACACGCACAAGACCAGAAAATTTTCTCTCCATCTCATCTTCCATAGTCGAATTTCTGTAGCAAATACAACCACCCATACAGACCCTAACCACCACCGAAAACCACCTCCGTAAACCCCCCACATATCACCGAAACTAATCCTATACAGCAGCTCTCCATCACCGAAAATTACAACAAAAAAATCTGCACTTAAACCCCTTAAAAAAAACACGCCAAAACAGCAAACAGAAACACATCAAAAACAGCAGCAAAACGACGCCAAAATATGTTGGAAAAACAGTGGAACAGCGAGCCAAAACGCGAAAGAAGTGAACCGGAAAAGTAAGGAGCATTCACCCCTTCCGATCTCCGCGAAACGCAAGTCCGAGGACAATTAAAAGGTTAGACCTGAGGGTATTCTTCACACTCATCTTTATTTGATTTTCGTTATTTATTTTGGTCGTATTTTAATTATTTGTTGAATCTTGTTTGTGAATGATGTGTGTCATGGGTATTGGATGAATGAGAAAGTGTTGTCTCTCGTGGTATATAGGATGGAAACCCGGACGTAAATTTCATAGCCGATTCCGAATGGATGGTAGTATGATCTGCACTCGGGATACAACTCCACGTACCACTTGAGTAAACGACACTTGTTTGTTTTAAATTGCTTTGGTTTATTTATCTTTTTGTCATTTAAATTCTGTATTTTACGTGTTTATGTATGATGCAATCGAGTGCATGGGCTTAGTAAGTGCGATGTAAGGTCCCCTAATTGGAGGGGTTAAAATCCTTTACCACGATGCTTCGCCGTACCGATTGAGGTGTGTTCGGTTGAATGCAAGATACGTTCAATCGGACACACTAAGTTTAAATTTATTATCTTTAATCCTTTGTGTGCATGATGCAATTGAGCGCATGGGCTTAACTAGGGTGGTTTTAAGGTCCTCCATTCAAGGGAAAACGCCATAAGGCTACCTTTGCCATGATGTTTTGCCGCGTTGTTTATTACGCGATTCATCGCTGTTTTACAAAACCCTTTTTTTATGCATCTTTGTTTATTGCACCTTATTATGTAATATGTGCGCATGGGCTTAGTGAGTTAGTCCAAAGGTCCTCTATTTGAGAGATGAAGAGCCTAAAAGGCCACCTTCATGACACTACTTCGCCGCGCCCCTTTAGCTTTCATGTATCGTGTCCCATTTCATGCATCAGGTCTGTTCCCGTTCGAACGCGTTCACGAACGCAACTCGAACGCACATATATTTTTGCCTTATCATGCATCAGGTCTCATTTCCGTTCGAACGCGTTAACAAACACCATACGAACATGAGCATTCTGTTTCATTTCCGTTCGAACGCGTTAACAAACGCCATACGAACGTGAGCATTCTGTTTCATTTTCGTTCGAACGCGTTCACAAACGCCCTACGAACGTGAGCATTTTGTTTTATTTCCGTTCGAACGCGTTCACGAACGCTCCACGAACGTGAGCATTTCATGCATCAGGTCCGTTACCGTCCGAACGCGTTTATGAACGCAACTCGAACGCGAACACACTGAGCTGAGAGATATTCATCACATGCCATGTATAATTGTTTCTTAAGTGATTTTTTTGATGAAACCACACATAGTTGTTCTTATCTTTGTGCACATAATAATGAAAAGCATGTTTATTCCCTATGATTGCATTATCTACTTTAGTCTTGGCTTAATGTATCATGATTTATGCATCCGTGTTGTCGTCATTTTGATTACATGCAAATGATACCATGACTGTTTGTGTTATGTTTACATGAATGATTGAATTCTTGTGACGTTATGTGCTTGTTGTTGCAAAGGCCTACTTTTAAGCATGTGAATTTGGCAATAAGATTTGATTTCATGTATGTTAGATGTAAACTTTACTTTTGAGCATATGAATTTAAGATTGTGGTGCACTTGGAAATATATGTCATAGGCTTGGTTGATTATTGCATAAATCTTTACATTACAAGTGGCATAAGTAAGGGACCGTTCCGAACCCAATGGTTTGAGGTCTTCCCTTGCGAGGGGTGAGTGCGGCCTTAAATCTTTGTCCCGGTTCACACCGGGTGGCGACTCCATCACTCTCCGGTTTAGTCCTCCGTTGGCTACTCCGTACTCCCAACTAGGCCCCCGAGCCTAGAACAGCATGCGTCGCCCCAGATCTCACTGTGTGCCCACAGTTCTGGCGACTCCACTGGGGATAGAGAATCGGCCCCGAAATAATGCCTTGTAATGTATAGATTTATGCTTTAATTAACCGTGTCTACAAATGTGCGAAATGAGGGTTGTGATAAAAGACATTTTTGAGGCTTGTTAATGATTTGGTGTCTTCCCTCACTCACTACCTTTCGAGGAAAAGCTGTGAAGGCACCTAAATGATCATTACCATTAGCCTGTTGTGACATACTAATTTGGAGGATTTGTTGCTTATTCCTGACACCAAGCGATAAGAGCCTAAGAGGCTTGGGTATTTAAGTGAGCCTCGCTCCACCTTCCCTCTGGGGAATCTGCAACAAGGAATCCATTTGACAGTTAGTCACACACCATGACTTGTTGGCACGTACCGTAAGGTATAAAAAAGGCGCGCTTACTTGGTCGCTCGGACCCTTGAGTGGGGAGACCTAGTTGTAGGCAATCCTTCGCCGGCAAGAGTCTTTGTCCATGCTCCCACGAACCCATGCGTAGACCGGGTTGTATAGCCTATAACAAGTATCTCCTTGTGCTTTAGGACCATTATCATTTCGATGAACTGGACTCTTTGTCAAAAATGCGAACTTGCTGGGCCATTTAAACTGGGGCAGGTTCGTATCTTATGACAATTAGGCCCAGAACTTCTGAAATGATGATGGGCCACACGGTAGAATTTACCTTTTTATGTTTATGATATCTTCCTTGTATGCTTATGTTTGGGAACATTGCTATTTGAATCCATCTGGATCTTTTGTCATGAGATATGGGCTTGTTGGGCCATTTAAACTGGGACAAGAACGTATCTTATGACTATTGGGCCAAAGGCTTCTAAATAACAATGGGCCGTTTTATGATTGTGTTCGGGATATTATCATTTGGATTTAGTTGGGCTCCTTGCCATAAGACATGAATTCGTTGGGCCATTTAAACTGGGACGGATTCACTATTATGACAGTTAGCCCAAAAGCTTCTAAAATGATAATAGGCCGATTTGTTTGAGAATTTTATTTGATTTAATATATGTTATATGCTTCTTGTGCACCTCATGCATACATACGCCTTGTTAACACCCTCTGTGTCTTAAAAGACACGATAGATACCGTTTGGTTAGGGAGAAAACCAGACTCACTAAGAGAACGGTTGGAACCATGAGTGGATCAGATAATGAAGTGTCCCGAATGGATCAGTTGGAAAACAGTCTCACAAAGATTACTGAACAGCTGCAAGCCTTGACTACTGCTGTGGCTGGTATGGCTGTGCCCCATGCTGGGGGAAATTCTGAAAATGTGAGGCAAGAGGAATCTCCGAACAGATTGGGGGATGATGTCCCCGCTTTTGATGACGACATGGCAGAATATGCAACAGGCAAAGTGATTGGGTCTCCGGCAGAATTTCAGAAACTTCGGGATCAGGTTGAAACAGTTACCCGCAAGATGAGGGGTAAGTATGAAGAGTTGTTAGATTATGAGGCAATGACATTTGAAGAACAGTTGCCGGCTCAGTTCAAGATGCCGGACATGGCTAAGTTTAACGGGAATGGGGATCCGAGGGTCCATCTCCGTCAGTATGTTTCAGTCATGAGCTCAGTAGGTTTGTCCAAGCGCCAGGCGCTAAAAATGTTTGGAATGTCACTTGAAGGGGCACCGATAGTTTGGTATCACAGCCTTGAGAAAAAGGTTAGGAAGATTGGAAGGAGTTGGCTGATGCTTTTCTGAAGCAATACGTCACGGACTTGGAGATTGATTTGTCACTCCGTGATTTGGAGAACACTAAGCAGAAGCCAGAGGAAAGCTTCAAGGAGTATGTAGACCGGTGGAGAAGTCAGTTGCTGAAAATGCAGACTAGGCCCTCTGAGAAGGACCAAATTAAGATGATTATCAAGGGCACCAAGCCCTCCATCTATGGGAAACTGAGGAGGATGACCTCCATGATTACAGACTTTCGGCAGTTGAGGGAAACTGTCATGGACATTGAAGAAGAGGAGACCGAGAACCGGAAGTTTTATGGCCAGAATAAGAGGAATTTTGGGGGGGCATTCTGAGACAAGGCCCACTACTGCCGAGGTTACCGCCATCAGAAATAGGTGATTTTCCAACCTTGGCAGGCCTCTATCGAAGGTGTTTGAAAAGTTGAAAATGCAAGGACTCCTGAAACCCTTGGAACCTAAACCACTTCCAAGCCCTGTACCCCACTACCTTGACTTAAACTTATTCTGTTACTTCCACCAACAAAAGGGTCACGAAACTGACAATTGCCTCCGCCTTAGGCATGAGATCCAAGACCTCATTGACACCCACAAAATACCTGACCCAGAAAGAGAACAACCCAATGCACATAGAAATCCCCTTACCCAACTACATGATCAACTCTGGCCTACCCGAAACCCTTGTCCTCCAAGCTCTCAACCACTCAGCTTCATTCATTGGGATAAGGGATGACAATGATGAAGAACCATAGGCTGAGGAAGAAGGCGCTGCTGTTTCTCCAAGTTTATCTTGGCATTTTAATAAAGACATTGATTTTGTTTGCTTGTTCGGACCTTTTCTCAACAATAATAAAGAAGTTCATTTCGCTTACTTGCCTGAATCTCCACTTCTTAACTTGCAACATGAGTGCATTTGAGAAAAGCATTCAACCTTGGTACTATGAAATTCAGTGGTGTTTAGAACACGGGGGATTCCCGGAAACAGCAAGCAGAAAAGATATGATGATCATCCAGAAATTGGGACATGGGGCAGTGAGACTATCAGACTTGGAAGGGAATGAGTTCACCGAGCCGATTAAAGTGGAAAGGATGAAGCAGTACTTTGCCTGAGGAAGAATTGGCGGAAGACCTAACCCAACGGAATAGGAACTTCATCCATGCATGCATACACGTAACGTATTTTGGCATTCTTTTTGGTGTTTGTTTTGTTTTGTAAATCACAGGTTTCAACAACGAAAAAGAGAAAGCGTCAAATGCAAGTCAACCAAGAGCAGCGACGGTACAATATTAGTCTGGGGGCGAGGCCCGCATCAGTATCACAGCATGGGTCGAGACCCGCATCAGTATCAGCATGGGTCGAGCCACACATCAGTATCAACATAGGTCGAGGCCCACATCAGTATCAGCACGGGTCGAGGCCCACATCAGTATCAGTACGGGTCGAGGCCCGCATCAGTATCAGCTTGGGGATGAATCCTAAGGCGAGGCCTACATCATCAAAGATTGGGAATGAATCCTAGGGTCGAGGCCCACATCGTCAGAATTATGGAATGAATCCAGGAATAAATCTGGGAATACCCTAGGGCCGAGGCCCCATCGTCAGAATTATGAATCAATCCAGGAATGAATCCTAGGGTCGAGGCCCACATCATCTTAGTTTTGGAAGGAATCCCGAGAATGAATCTCAGAATTTGGAAGGAATCCAGGAATGAATCTCAGAATTTGGAAGGAATCCAGAGAATGAATCTCAGAATTTGGAAGGAATCCAGAGAATGAATCTCAGAATTTGGAAGGAATCCAGAGAATGAATCTCAGAATTTGGAAGGAATCCAGAGAATGAATCTCAGAATTTAGAAGGAATCCAGAGAATGAATCTCAGAATTTGGAAGGAATCCAGAGAATGAATCTCAGAATTTGGAAGGAATCCAGAGAATGAATCTCAGAATTTGGAAGGAATTCAGAGAATGAACCTCAAAATGTGGAAGGAATCCAGAGAATGAATCCCAGAATACGGAAGGAATCCATAAGAATAATCTCAGAGTTTGGAACGAATTCCAGAAGAATGAATAAGAAAGCTCGGAATGAATACAAGGGTCGAGGCCCACATCAAACTCAACAGGCAGACCAGGTGACAGCTGGCGAGTCAGGTAAGTAAAAATGCATTGCATAGACTTTGATAGGATTGTCACTGTCACACACTGCACAAGTCCCATCAAAGTGGGGGCGACTGTAGGCATTGCATTTTTGCATGTGAAACCCGATGATGAGTCTCATTTGGAGGCACTACCTTTTTGAAACCGCGGGAAACGGATATCGGAAGGGGAAATTCAGAATAAACAGGTTCACTGTTTTCGTTCGTGCTGCGTTCGTTAGGCGTTCGAACGGAAAGCAAATTTCGGGCGTTCGTGTCACGTTCGAGGAGGCGTTCGAACGGTGGTCGGTAATTCTGGTTTTGCTGCTAGCCTCACACCCCAGCCCATTTAGCTCCCCAAAGCCCATAAAACACATCCCAAATTAAATGAATAAATATTAATTAAAATTAACGAATAAAGATAATAATTAAATTAATTAAATAATTAAATAAACATTTACCAACATAAAATAAGTATTTACCAAACTTGAACTAAATCATGCCTAATTTGATATATCTTATACCAAATTAAAAGAGACATTAAATAAACATATGCCTAATTAAAATCAATCTTAACCAATTAAAATATTAGATGCCTAAATAATACAAATCAAATATTTGACTTCCTAATCTAATAATAAGACATCTACCAATTTAAATTAATTGACTTCCTAATTTAAAATATTTTGTCCCCCCTCAATCTTGTATACCATCCTAGGACTCCTAATTTGGAAACCAAATCCCTTCCCTTGTCAACCTTAACCCTTCTCTATATAAACCACTCTTCACCAAAGCCATTCCCCTGGACACACAACCTAAGTCACGCCCAAGCCCTAGCCCTTCAGACTCTCTCTACACGCCCAAGACAGAAAATTTTCTCTCCATCTCATCTTCCATAGTCGAATTTCTGTAGCCAATACAACCACCCATACAGACCCTAACCACCACCGAAAACCACCTCCGTAAACCCCCCACATATCACCGAAACTAATCCTATACAGCAGCTCTCCAGCACCGAAAATTACAACAAAAAAATCTGCACTTAAACCCCTTAAAAAAAACACGCCAAAACAGCAAACAGAAACACATCAAAAACAGCAGCAAAACGACGCCAAAATAGTGGGAAAAACAGTGGAACAGCGAGCCAAAACACGAAAGTAGTGAACCGGAAAAGTAAGGAGCATTCACCCCTTCCGATCTCCACGAAACGCAAGTCCGAGGACAATTAAAAGGTTAGACCTGAGGGTATTCTTCACACTCATTTTTATTTGATTTTCGTTATTTATTTTGGTCGTATTTTAATTATTTGTTGAATCTGTTTGTGAATGATGTGTGTCATGGGTATTGGATGAATGGGAAAGTGTTGTCTCTCGTGGTATATAGGATGGAAACCCGGACGTAAATTTCATAGCCGATTCCGAATGGACGGTAGTATGATCTGCACTCGGGATACAACTCCACGTACCACTTGAGTAAACGACACTTGTTTGTTTTAAATTGCTTTGGTTTATTTATCTTTTTGTCATTTAAATTCTGTATTTTACGTGTTTATGTATGATGCAATCGAGTGCATGGGCTTAGTAAGTGCGATGTAAGGTCCCCTAATTGGAGGGGTTAAAATCCTTTACCACGATGCTTCGCCGTACCGATTGAGGTGTGTTCGGTTGAATGCAAGATACGTTCAATCGGACACACTAAGTTTAAATTTATTATCTTTAATCCTTTGTGTGCATGATGCAATCGAGCGCATGGGCTTAACTAGGGTGGTTTTAAGGTCCTCCATTCGAGGGAAAACGCCATAAGGCTACCTTTGCCATGATGTTTTGCCGCGTTGTTTATTACGCGATTCATCGCTATTTTACAAAACCTTTTTTTTATGCATCTTTGTTTATTGCACTTTATTATGTAATATGTGCGCATGGGCTTAGTGAGTTAGTCCAAAGGTCCTCTATTTGAGAGATGAAGAGCCTAAAAGGCCACCTTCGTGACACTACTTCGCCGCGCCCCTTTAGCTTTCATGTATCGTGTCCCATTTCATGCATCAGGTCTGTTCCCGTTCGAACGCGTTCACGAACGCAACTCGAACGCGCATATATTTTTGCCTTATCATGCATCAGGTCTCATTTCCGTTCGAACGCGTTAACAAACGCCATACGAATGTGAGCATTCTGTTTCATTTCCGTTCAAACGCGGTAACAACGCCATACGAACGTGAGCATTCTGTTTCATTTCCGTTCGAACGCGTTCACAAACGCCCTACGAACATGAGCATTCTATACGAACGTGAGCATTCTGTTTCTTTTCTGTGCTCAATGTGGTATGGTTTTCTTTCTCTTTTGTCTATTTCTTTTTTTCTTTTCATTTTGAACTTCTTTTTTTTTTCTTTTCTTTTCTTTTCTTTTTCTTTATTATTTCTCTTTTTTTTTCAACACACCTACGCTTTAAGGTAGCATTTCTCCTCATAGTGGTCCTAATACTCTCCCATGGGTATCTTGACGATTATTCGGTTATAGGTGGTTCAATTATTTTGTTTAGAGACTTTTCTTTCATTTTCACAACCACACCACACATCATAACATAAGCAAATCAAGATAGACATCTAAGCAAACGGTCATTCACCGATCTATAATTTCTTCAACTAGTCACTTTGCCAACTACTCAGGTTTTCACCCTAAGAACCTATAATGAAGTGCTTACGAGTCTAACATAGATCAATCACTCAAAGTATCAGATAAAAGCACATCAAGAGTTTATCTTTTCTAAGATTTCACCCTAAAGAAAACGATTTCATCATTGGACTTATGTCTAACTATTAAGGACTAGAACAAACTTTGTTTTTTCTCTTTCTCTTTTTCTTCTTCTTCTCTCTCTCTCTCTCTCTCTCTCTCTTTTTTCTCTTTTTTTTTTCACTCACTAGAATTCTGTTCCTGAATTCTGTTCCTCGGTTTCCTTTTCCCCGATATCCATATTTGCTAAACTCTTCTTTGACAAGTCTTCTTTTTCCTAACACAATGGATATCTATGATGGCTTTTAAGACACAGGGTTAACATGATGCGTGTATGCATGAGATGCATGAAATACGTGCGATGCATGAGATATAATATGCATGTGGTTATCACAACAGATATCGAACTCATACCTTTGAAATATTTGGGTCATGTTTGTATCTTCTAAGTACATTAAGGTTTTCATACAAGTTGGCCCGTTATCATCTTAAAGTATTCAATCATATCATTGCGAAGTGTAAACTTATCCCAGTTGAAAAAGGCCCAATAAGTTTACACTTTTGCGATAATGTGGCTAAACAACTTCAAATGATAGGGGGCCTAAACACAAAGTGGCCTATCATCATTTTAGAAACTTTTGGCCTAATTGTCATAGGACTCGAACTCGTCCAAGTTTAAATGGCCCAACAAGCCCGTACCTCATGACAAAAGGTCCAACTGAATCCAAATGATGATGGTCCCAAACATAAGCATAAATGGATGGCTTCTATTAGTCATACAACTATGGTTCACATGTTATGAGAGTGTAGACAAAGGCTCCCACTAGCGAAGGATTGCCCACGACTAGGACTCCCCACTCAAGGGTTCGAGCGACCAAGTGAGCGCACCTTTTTATACGCTAAGGTACGTGCCAACAAGTGGTGATACGTGAATGATTGTCAAATGAATTTCTTATTGAAGATTCCCTAGAGGGAGGGTGGAACGGACTCTCTTAAATACCCAAGCCTCTTAGGCTCTTATCGCCTTGGTGACAGGAATAAACAACAAGTCCTCCAAATTAGTCTATCACACTAAGCTTCGAGTAAATGATTATCTAGGTGCCTTCACAGCTTTTCCCTTTAGCTATAGAAAGGTAGTGAATGAAGGAAGACACCAAACCATTACCTAGCTCTAATAATGACTTTGGTTAAACCCCTTGGACCCAGCCCACTTACAGACACAGTTAACTAAAGCGAAAATCACAAACATTACAAGACATTATTTCGGGGCCGATTCTCTGTCCCCAGTGGAGTCGCCAGACTGTAGGACATAAAAATCGGTGATGTTGTTCCAGGCTCGCGACCCGATCGGGAGTATGGAGTAGCCTGCCGGGGACTAAACCGGAGAAAAATAAGTCACCACCCAGCGTGAATTGGGAAATGATTTAAGGCCGCACTCACCCCTCGTAAGGGAAGACCTCAAACTGTTGGGTTCGGAATGGTCCATTACTTATGCCACTTGTAATGAATGGTTTCATGCAATAATATAACCAAGTCTACACAACATACATACGCAAGATTAACCTATATCTAAGTTTGCATACAACCTATATCGAAGTTTGCATGCATAAAAGTAAATCGGAATAACGACAAGCACACAATCTCATGAACACATGCGTGAACGTTTCCTCAAGCGGTATGTGAAGTTGTATCCCACGTACAGACCATACTACCGTCTATTCGGATCCGGCTATGGAATTTTTTGTCTAGGTTTTCATCCGATGTACCGCAAGGGATAACACGTAATCATTAACATAACGTAATCTTTAACACCCAATGTTGACATTCATGAAATATGATAATGCATACAACAATAGATAATCGAAGAGACGAATAATAAACTAAAATGCGAAATAATGAAGAAAGATAAATAGCATAAAATAAATACGGAATAATAAAAGACTATAAATACAAATTAAATGCGAAATAGTAAAAAGATGCCGAATAATAAAATATGTGACCAAAGAATTTGGCCGTTTTCAATGTAGAACTTCGCATGCTCGGTTGGACGTATTCCACGTCCAACCAAGCATGCCGTTTCCAGGACGACAAAATAAAATATAATAATGGGTGCCCTCAGGTCTTACCTTTTAAGTCGCTTCTCGGGAGTGCGTTGGGACATTGCCGGAAGGGTTGCGTTTTTGCTGTTTTTCACTAGTTTAACTATTTTCTCTATTTTCACTCGCTGTTTTCGCTCGCTGTTATCGCTTGCTGTTTCCGCTTGTTGTTTTCTCTTACTGTTTCTGCTTGCTGTTTCCGCTCACTGTTTTCACTCGCTGTTTTCTCTATTTTTGTTCACTAGTTTCAGGCTATTTTCTGTGGTTTTGTTCACTATTTTGGTCATTTTTTCCACTGTTTGGTGGACTATTTTCACGGTGACTGGGCTACTATTTTCAGGGTTATTTTTGGGACTGTTTTGCTGGTTGATTTGGCTACTATTTTTTCTGCTTTCTGGTTCGGTTCACGTTAATGGTTTGATTTGTGAGCAATCGGTGAAGGGCCTAGGTTTGTTGGTGTATTTAGTTTGGTTGTGGTTTGAAGGTGTGACGCCGTGAGTGGGTGCATGGTGTTGTCATCGTGGCTTTGATATTTCAATTCACGTGGAGGGCAGGTTGTGTGTTTTTGGTTGAGGAGAGCTGCTGCTCATTCGGTTAAGTGGTTGCTTTGTTGGATTTGTTTCACATGGAAACATGCTGTGTTGAGGGAAGGGCTCGGTTTTGTTTGCTTGTTTCTATTTGTTGTGTGATGTGATGGTGTGAGTGGGCTGATTTATTGGTTTGTGACTTAGGTTTAGTGAATGGTGAGAGGTTGCTCGGCTTGTTGTGCATTGAGAAGAAGGGTGGCGGTGGGTTTTGTCTTCACGTGGAGGGCCAAGTGTCGTGAGTGAGGGTTAGAGTGGTGTGCAGGTCTTGTAATCATTGCGGCTAACTTCTAACACGTTATGATCTTTCGAATTGTACTCGATTGAAACAAGATCACCAACTTGGAAATCAATAGATTTGGCCAGAGCATTGATAACACTATGAGCAGTAGGAAGAGACCAACCAGCATCGTCACCAACTTTGTAAACGGAACCAAAAGAAACCCTAGAAACAGTGGATATGGCCAAGACCAAAGCAATAGCTACCTTTTACAAAACAAAAGCCACAATGGTGATTGAATGCGTGAGTGTTGACCATGTCTGAGTGTCTTCGTGTTGAGTTTCGTCTTCTTTTACTCCAGCCGTGAAAGAAATGTGTGTTTATTGGTGTTGGCTGAGTAAAGAGAGGGGGGGTGAGATTAGGGTTTTCTGTGTATTATTTTTGGTTCAGTCCGTGTGGTTTAGTTTTGTGTTTGTGCCGTGAGGGAGAGCTAGGGTTTATTCTTCATGGATGCCAGTTAGTGAGAGAGATAGATGGGCCGAGAGGTTGATTTTACTGTGAGCGAGAGGGGCCTTTGTGTGTTATGTCGAGAGAGGTGAGAGGGTCCTTTATGTGTTCGGTTGAGATATGTGAGAGGGCCCTTTATGTATTAGGGTTTATGTTGTTTTTCCCGTGAGAGAGAGAGAGTGAGCGTGTGTTTTTTGTGTTTTATTTTATAGTGGTGTATTAGGGTTATGCATGGGTTTTGAAAAGGAAACAAATCAAGTATATTATGTGTATTTAATTTAGTTATTTAAGGAAAGAATATTTATATTTTTGGTGGGGGAATTTCTTTAATTTAGGAAAGGGATTTAATTTGATTTGATTTAATTTGGAATGTGATTTATTTAATTTATGAAGGGGGATTTGATTTGATTTGATTTGATTTGATTTATTTTGTGACATGTGTTTTAAATGTTTTAATTATTTTTGGATTGGGCTTGGGTGAAATGGGCTTTGGATGGGTGCCCCGGGGTTTTGGGCCGAGACTAATATTTTAAAACAGAAATTAATCGGGTGAGCCCCGAGACTAGCAAACGAATGAAATCTAGCAAGGTATTGAGTTTTCCCTTCCGACGTTCGTTTCCCACGACTTACGAAACTTAAAGGGTAGTGCCTCCATACGAGGCTCATCATCGAGTCTTATATGCAAAAATACATTGCCTATAGTAGCCCTTAAATTTTTCGTCCCTCAAACGGAGGACCTTTAATCCAACTTGATTTGCCCATGCACGTTACATTGTCATTACATAAATAAATAGCATGCGGAAAGTAAATGGCGGAATAATGAACAATTGATGAACACAAGATTAGATAAAATGAAATATGTGCCATTTCTCAAGCAGTACATGGAGTTGTATCCCAAGTACAGATCGTACTAATGTCCATTCAGATTCGACTATTGAATTTACGACTGGGTTTCCATCTGATATACCGTGAGATAGCACCAAATCATTCATCCAATAACAGTAACATACATGATCCAACAAGATGCACGTAAATAATAACAATAAATAACCGAAAAAGATGAACAAAAGTAAACAAAGGGTGCCCTCAGGTTTTACCTTTTAAGTCGCTTCGTAAAAGTACGTTACGTCATTGTCGGAAGGGTTAATGCTCCGTAACTTTTCCGGTTTGCTGGTTCAATATTTTCCCTCGTTGTTTCACTGTTTTAGGCTGCCGTTTTCTCTGTTTTACTACTATTTTTTGTCACTGTTTTTGCTTACTATTTTTGGTGATGTAGAGACTATTTTGTGGGTGCAGTTTGCGGTAATTAAAGGAGTGTTCTGGCTGCAGATTTCCAGTGATGTAGGGTGCAGTTTGGGGCTGCTGTTTCGGTGATGTAGGGTGCAGTTTTGGTTACAATTTTGGTGATTTAAGAGTGCAGCTTAGGGCGGTTGTTTGCGGTGATGGTGAGGCTATTTCTGTTTACATATTGACGGTGATGGTGAGGCTATTTCTGGTTACAGTCTCGGCTTTGGGTGTTTTGTTGTTTGGTATTTTCGCACCCAGAAGATCAGAGAAAAAAAGAGAGTTTTGGTTTTTTTTTGTTATTGCCGTGAATCCTCCATTTTTTTTTTGCTCCTTCCATGAATGAGCTCTCTTATGTCCTTTTTTATAGGAGTAGGCTAGGGTTTTCTTGCCTGGGAAGGAAACAAAGATCATGCAATAATGGGGGATATCTTTAATTAGTTTGTTATAGGAAAGGATATGTGTGATTGATGGGGAATATGTTAATATGGAAGGATTTATTTAGTTTAGGAGAGCGATCTATTTAATTTAGGAAGGAGATTTGATTTGATTTATTTAATTTAGACATGTATTTAATGTGTTGAATATTTTTGGATTGGATTTGGTGGGCTTGGGTGTAGGACACAGAAGTGGACGACACTGTTCTGGGCTCGCGACCTAGTTCGGAGTACGGAATAGTCCGCGGGGGAACTAAATCGGAGAATAAAGGAGTCGCCACCCGGTTTGAACCGGGAAAATTATTTAAGGCCGCACTCACCTCTCGCAAGGGAAGACATCAAACCGTTGGGTTCGGAATGGTACCTTACTTAAGCCACTTGTAATAAAATGATTTGTGCAATAGTTTAATCGAATCTAGCAATATATATTCCTAAGGGTATTCTATTTCTAAGTTCACATGCATAAATCAAAAGCTCATCTAAGTTCACATATAACACATTTTCACATTTGCATACAACCTATTTACATATAATCTAGGTCCTAATTTGCATGCATAAAGATGAATTGACATACGACAAGCATATAACTTCATAAACATGTAACATTCATGAATACATAAACGCAAATAAGCCATAATTATACAAGCATGTATAAAAATAAATCGGAATAACGACGAGCATGTAATCTCATAAACATGTAACATTCACGAATACAGAAACGTAAATAAGCCATAATTATACAAGCATGCATAAAAATGAATCGGAATAACGGCGAGCATGTAATCTCATAAACATGTAACATTTACTAATGCAAAAGGAACATAGACAAAGAAGCACATATAATGAAAGAGACAACATTTAAGTGCATTATGTAAAGAGACGATCAAAGAAGCAATTATAAATACAAAATAAACGTGTGATGATGTGGTACGGAAAATAATATCTAAGATTGACACCAACATGTACTTGGGCATTCTTCCAAGTGGTACGTGGAATTGTATCCCAAGTACAGACCGCACTACCGTCCATTCGGAAACAGCTACGGAATTTACGTCTGGGTTTCCATCCAATATACCACGAGAAATAATGCCCGAATACTGTCATAACATGGATACAGAAGCGATAATAGATCAAAACCAAGACAAAAGTAGGGAATTAAAGGATAACTAAAGAGGCAATAGACATCAAAATAAACTTGCCATGATGCGATTTGAAAGATAAATAATGGAGATGGAAGTGTTAGTGTTCCTAGAACATTATAAGGATCTAATAAGCATGCATAACAATAGATTTGATCATTATAAGGTGCGGAATAGACTTACAATGAGTGATAGAGCTTTAAAAAAATTTTGAGATCCAAGATCTCCAAGATCCATCTTTAGGATGATTCCAAGCTTTAGGATGATTCCAAGCTTTGAGTAGTTTCCCTATCACCTTTGTTCACTTCCAAAGTGCTAGCTTTTGTTGATTTGAAAAACAAATCAAAGAGAGGAGAGGAGAAGAAATTCGGCCAAGCCTTGCTCCTAGGGTTTTTGTTGTTTTGATTTTGTGTTAAGTGTTACACCAAAATTGAGAAGCCTTTTGTTATTTACCAAAGGTGAAACCATTTCACCTTTTACCCAAAACTAGGTAGAGATTGGTAAATGGTATTCATAAAGTAAAAACAAGGTAGTTGTGTGGTGGGAACACCTACCACACATTTGGCTCCAAATATTTGAATCCGAAATTCAAATATCTCTACGGGCATTTCCCGCGGCTCTGTTCTGTTTAATCCGATTAAATGAACCTTCGTCACTAAATAATTAAATCTAATTTAATTAAATACTGATGCCTCGCAAATATATTACGAACGTCGTTCACGAACTAATTCTAAATTAATTCGTTCGTTCGCATTAAAGTCTCGACTTTAATCTCGTAATGAAATCCAATCCATTTTAATATATCCGATATATTAATTTTAGCCCATTTGAATAAATTAAATAGAAAAATCAAATTTAACTATTAAATTTATTTTACCGATTAATTCCAAATTAATCACGTTCTTTCTCCACTGAACACTTTTAATCCCAGATTAAATAAAGCCCATATTAATCCCAGATTAATTTTCTCTCTCTTAATTAATCCCAGATTAATTCTAATTTAAGTCAACTGTCATCGGTGAATCCTTGGGAAGCGACCCAAGAGATCTCTGGATATGTTGGCAGTAAATCCGGTTATCGGACTATCCGATAAAGCGAGTACCTCGTACCACGTGCTAACCGATTTACAAGACATGGTTGGCTTCTAGCAAAGCACCGTGCCTACCCAATTCTCCAGAAATATTCTTACTGGAATATATAATCTATGTCAGACGTAGAATACCTAGTATCTCGTATTATCGATCCAGTATCAGATGTCACGTGCTAGGCCTGGGGCTGGAATAGTGTCTGCCCCGTACGAAGCACATATCGGATATCAAACAACTAGTCTCTTTGAATCGGATAATCATGACCTTGTCACATTATCCCGATGGTTGCAACACAATAGAGAACGAGTTATGAATCCCTGCGTGATCATCATCTCCATATGTCTGGAGTGATACTTCCGTCTTGACATCACATCCAATACACTACGATTCTCGATAAACCCAATAGAGGCGTACACAGAACCTGTTAAAGCCCTGGACGACCAAACCAAAGTTTACCGATTGTCGCAAGTATTAGCGATGTAAGTCTCAGGTTAAGACCAAATACATCTACCCTGACGCGGACTCCCATAGACACATATACATACTACCAATGGGATTCCGCGGGGTCTATCCAGAGCGAAGCTGTTTTCCGTACCATCGGTAAAAACACAACCTCCTATCGCACTTGCATAAGTATCCTATACTTAACATATGAGAACTGTGCCGTTATGCCCTCACAACGCGCACAAGTGCAATACTAGTCTATTCCGCATTATCGATGTCCAGTCTCGATAATACTACGACTAGGGATATTTAATGATTAAACCTTTGGATTGATACTGTCTCATATCATCTCAATCCGGAACTAATCATATGGACTTTTACCATTTATATATCATAGTAAATAAATTACGAAATGATAAAGGCAATTTCAATATTACATAGTCAATTTTGTACAAAAACACAATGTCTTTTAGAAACAGTGACGCTATGGGTCATAATTGTCTAACAATCTCCCACTAGGCCTATAGCCAGTCACTCAAGCATCTAAGCATGCATAACAATAGATGTGATCATTATAAGGTGCGGAATAGACTTACAATGAGTGATAGAGCTTTAAAATTTTTGAGATCCAAGATCCCCAAGATCTAATCTTTAGGATGATTCCAAGCTTTTCAGTAGTTTCTCTATCACCTTTGTTCACTTCCAAAGTGCTAGCTTTTGTTGATTTGAAAACAAATCAAGGAGAGGAGAAGACTATGATTTCAGCCAAGCAAGAAGAAACCAAGTCTCTAGGGTTTTCTTTTTATTTCATCTAATGAAAGTGTTGCAAAAAGTGTGTACAGATCCCTTTTTGTTTTCACCTTTTTGTAAACCTTTTTTACTTTTACCCTAAACTTGGTAGGTTGGTAAATGGTTTCATACAGGTAAAACAAGTAGTTTGTGTGGTGGGAACACCTACCACACTTTTGGCTACAAATATTTGAATTTGAAATTCAAATATTTCTACGAACATTTACCGCAGCTCGGTTCCGTTTAATATCCGATTAAATGAACCTTCGCGCTAAATAATGAAATCTAATTTAATTAAATAATCGATGCGCCTCGCAAAATATTACGAACGTCATTCACGAACTAATTCTAAATTAATTCGTTCGTTCGCATTAAAGTCCGACTTTAAATCTCGTAATGAAATCCAATCCATTTTAAAATATCCGATATATTAATTTTAGCTCATTTGATAATTAAATAGAAAATCAATTTTAACTATAAAAAATTAAATTTTTTTTATTTTATTACGATTAATTCCAAATTAATCGCGTTCTTTCTCTACTGAACATTTTAAATCCCAGATTAAATAAAGCCCATATTAATCCCAGATAATTTTCTCTCTCTTAATTAATC